>QJPP01000820.1:0-167478 GCA_003996215.1 Jaltomata sinuosa | reverse complement strand
TCTAACTACTTTATGTTTAGTTTTGTGATCCATTGATTCGTGCGGGTTTTGTTTGTTCTTGTTTGGCTGATTTTAGGCATTTAAAAATGTGAAACAAAATCAGTTTCTGGCCGTTTGGTTTAGCTTATGTGATTGTGAAATGTTTACAATTCAAGGTTTGGTTTAATTGTTGTAAATGGTTGGCTGTTTGGTACGAATTATTGAGCAAGATTTGAAGTAATGTAGTTGTCGGGATGTTGGTTTGTATTTAAGGTTGATGGTGTATTGAAAGAGTATTTATAACCTTGAATTAGCTTGAAATGAACCTCAAGAGGCTTCGAGTTTTTCCGGGTTTATACCGCTGAATGTTTAAGGATTTTGTTGTGATCACTTGATGACTATAATAATTGTTTAGTTCGCCTTTTATAATTTTTTCGTTCCCGCAAGGTGTTGGCAGCCTTCGTTTAGCGTAAAAAGGATTTAAAGTCTTAAAACTTTAGATTAGGATGATAAGACTACAAGTTTCAAGCCCTCAACATGGTTAACCGTTTGTTTGTAGACCTTTTGTGCTATTTGTTTCAAGATGTGGGTGCGGAAGTGGTGACTTTGAACCTTATATATGATTGAACAAGCATGGAACTTTACTATTGCAGTAGCCATAGTTGGTTTGAATGTTCTCCTTATGTGTTTTTTGTTGACATACATTTGCCTAAGTATCAAGAGTACCACTTAATTTGCAAAGTTGAAATTTGAGTCGTGACTCTCGCTTTTCTTCATTTAAATTTGTGTCATAGTGAAGTTGGCGGACCAATTCGTTAATTGGTTTGTCTTCATTTTTGGTTAGTTGATTAATTTCGTGTAAACCCGAAAAGTATATGTTGTTATGCTTGCATTTCTTGTAGTTCAATCTCTTAAGATAGAAAAGTTTGCAATAAGTTTTGTCATTTTTTTTAGTCCCAAAAATGTTGTTTAGGATAGGAATGTATATATCATGTTTATATTTTTCGGCGTTTGTAAAATATCGTGGTCTTGCTTGTAATCTAACTTTTCTTCAAAACACCTTAATCCTAGTAAAAAGTGGTTGATTTAGTGTGCATTTGTTAGAAGAAGAGGGCTGCCCGTATTTTCATTGTTTTGGTTTTAACTCGGGATCAATTTCGGGAATACTAGCTTAAGGAACTCATTATAAGCCAACGTAGTAGTTTAGTTCTCCTTTAATCTCCCGGTTATTAGTGTTATCTTTTTGAAGTGATTTGTTTCATAACTACTTTCTTTACTTGAAATAAATAATAATAAAGTTTTATATTGCTACTTGTTGTGTACTTTGTTTTCCAATAATCGACTAGTGTTGAAAATGTTCGTTTTGCCTAAGTTCTTTTCGGATAATCATCTCATGTTAGTTCGTTTGTGCTCTAGTCAAATAAATTCGATCATTTGCTAAAAAATGAAGCAAATATGGTTACATGTCGTCTTTCATATATTCTTGTGTATTTACCAAATAGCATGTTTGTTTTCTTTATCACTTTATTGTTAAGTTTGGCATATTTCTATATTTTTGTAAACTTTGTTATGCAAGTTACTAATCCTTATCACCTTTCTCTGTTTCATGTACACCCCGGAGAGTTGGAGTTCTCATTCGAAACTCAATCTCGGCCCAAATATGTTTTGGGTCGAACAACTATTAGGAACCATCGCGGTGTTTCGGAGTCACTCACTAGGAGATTAATTCCTCCAAAGGAACTTAATATACTTAGCCCTTTATTTTCTATATGTTTTTCTTATTATTTGAATTTGTTTAACTAACCTTGTATTATTTGGATATGTGTTTTTCTTTGTGACTTCGATTAACATTTATCCTTCGGCTTACCATTTGGTTTGATTAGGATATTTAGTTTGAAATTTTGAAAGAGTTTTCCTTCATTCCTTTAGCTTAGGCAAATATTTCTAATTTCCCTTTTAAATCCTTTAAAATTAGTGTTTAAACACTTTCAAAAATAGTAGTGATAAATGGTGAATAGTGCAGATTTTTTATTAACTAACTTAGGCTTTGTTTCAAGAAGGACTTTGTTCCAAATAACTCGCGGTAGATTTTCAAAAATATTAATTAGCGATTCAATATATTTCAAACAATATTTAGTCATTCTTAGGCTTTAAACTATAGAATGCTTTATCTAATTTAGGCGAGCCTCCATTATATTTAACTTGCGGATTCTCTTATTCTAACCCCAATATTTTACAAATATTTGCTATACTCTATATATATATTTTGAGACTTTCAGATTTTTGAAGCCTAACAATGCAAGGTATATATGTCATATGTTATCTACCACAAGGTATATATATTTATATTTTTACTTATCCTTCTTCCTACTTAATTATACATATATTATTTTATCACAATTACATTTACGTACATAATACTTTCTTTCATATTCAATGCATGTTCATTTTTACCTTACGAATAAAAGTCTCCTTTACATGAAAACAAATAAATCTCGTTCTCTGCTCAGTTTTCAAAATTGTTCTTTTACATGAAATATATTTACAAAACAAAAATATGATTTTCTCTAATATCTTTTCTCTATTACCAATATATTTCTTACATACTTTTACTTATCCAAATCTTTTGAAATAATAAACTTTTCACATGATTTCCTATATTTTAAATATACATACGTCATCTTTACTTTCCTTTTAATAAACATGTCATAAACTTTCTCAAACTTTAAGAACTACATATATTTTATTTTACAAAGGCATATTTATTATAAATAATATCTTCATCTTTTTACATAGCTTTTAAGTATATATTTCTTATAAATCATAAAGTTTTACATACTTTAATTATAATTACGATAAAAGTATTGTTATTAAACTTTTCATATGTTTTGACATGTACGTACATATGTTTCATCTTTTTTTTTTACCACAAACATATTTCATATTTTTGCCTATTGTAGTGGCATGTGTCATATACTTTGAGTTTTCTTAAATTAATAAAAATATGTTTTTATCACCCTTTTTAGCAAATAATGGACAAATAATTTTCCCAAATATGTTTCTAAAACTGAGTTTAAGGACTATCTTCGGATAGGCTCTGAAGGGTGCCTAACACCTTCCCTTCGAGTAACCAAAACTCTTACTCAGAATCTCAAACGTTTTCGCAGACTAAAAACAGAGTTTTACATTAAAAAATGGTTTCCTAAGTTTCCTAAAATTTAGGTGGCGACTCTAAACCCTTTTCCAAAACAAAGGCAGAAAGAGCCGGATGTTGCAAGCATATTTTGGCCAGTTCAAAATAGGGCGCGACAGCATGGCGACTCTGCTGGGGATAACTTATGTTTTTACCTTAGCATGCTTAGTTTATGAATATTATTTGGGTATTTGTTTATTTGCAGTACATTATTTGCTTTATTTATGTTTATATTTGTTTGAAAGGACGCAAGTCAAATCCAAACTTGTGTTCCTTATTTGTTTGATAAACACTACTTGTTACTGCTTTCTCACTTGCATTCTTCTATCGAGTCTTTGGCCGTACACATTTCACACACTGTGGTACACGCGGAGGGTTTTATGCCCTCCCAAACCTTCTTTTGGATTCCTTAGTTTCAGGGTCGGTGCATTTAGGTTAGTGTGCCGTCTCGCAGTTATTCAGTCCACTCTTAAATCTAGGAAAATACTCTTATTCTAGAAATAAGTCATGTTGCATAGCCTTAGGCAGGACGATCCCGGGGATTGACACTGCATTTAGGGAACCACCCTTATTGTCAACGGGTTTTTCATAAAACCCAACGACATATACTTTGTGTGTGATTGATGTAAATGATACAAACTAAAACACATAATGGATTTGGGATAAACAAACTTATCATACCCTTTACCTTTTCTTTCAGATGAATATCAACCAAAACTTACCAAACATCCAGATGGTTATCTCAGCACCTGACAACCTAAAAAAGTGGTGGCGAAACATCCGAGTAGCGCACGGGAATGAGGTGCGGGAGCAGCTGGGGGCTTTGCTGTCACTTATGGGGATCCAAGCTGACAAAACCCTCACCACTTTATTAATGGAATTTTGGGACCCAACCACTGTGACCTTCAAATTTCTGGATTTTGAGATCACTCCTACCTTGGAGGAGATTAGTAACTTCGCTGAACTACCACTAAGGGGACGAGTGCCGGTACTCCCATCACCCATAAAGAAGGCAGACTTTCTGAGCCTGTTAGGATTACACATTTTTCCATCACTGAGAAATGTGGAAGGAGGAAAGGTGAAGTTGGATTACCTCTTCGAAAGATACGGTCGTCTCGAGAGTTTTGACGAACACCAAGGTGAATTCGCCTGTACCCGCAGACAGTGGGTATACATGCGACCGAGGGTCTTTGTGTTGGCTTTTTTGGGAACTATGATCTTCCCGATGAGGTTTCATTGCATCGACCTCAATATCCTGCCAATAGTGATGAATGTCTTTGCAGAGCCGCAAAGACTTACCTTGATACACATGATCCTTGCTGAGATGTTTCGATCGTTGTCCGCATGCACACGGGGACACAACTTCTTTGGAGGCTGCAATTTGTTATTGCAAATTTGGGCTGTAGAACACTTCTACCGCCGCCACCCACAAATGGACTACTGTATCGATGCCCGTAACAGGATTCAGACTCACAAGGAGCGTATGAGATATTGGACATATGCACCCACCGGAGAAGAAGAATGGCGCACATTTCTGACCAGTCTTACCGGAGATTTCATTCAGTGGAGATATCCCTGGATGACAGGATTGGCCTTCATTAGAGCTCGATACTTGTATTTCATCGAGTTGATAGGACTGGGAGGTATCCAGCCATATGCGCCTCTCCGTGTTTTAAGACAGTTCGGCTTGGTCCAGAACATACCTTTGTGGTCAAACATGGCGTTATATGAGGACAGTTATGGTGCCGCGATATCGGCGGTACAAATGATGAACTTGCAGGCTGAATGGGATTATATGATCACATTGTACATGGGAGGAGACAAATGGTGTACGCCGGAATACTACGCTTGGCGAACGACCGTGAGCCACTTGGCTCAACCGAGTGCAGAAGGATTCAGGGATTTGGCAGATGTCCAGTGGGTCAGATGGGTTAGGGAAGAGGTGCTTCCCCGAATGGAGATCACAACGCCAATGTACAACCAGATTGTCCCAGACTCCGCCAACTACTTGATAACAAAGATAGAGGAAGATCCCGAGGATCCAGAAGAAGATCCGGAGGAGGAGCCAGAAGAAGACCCCGAGGATCTAGAAGAAGATCCAGAGGAAGAAATGGGGGAAGACTTGGAAGAGGATCCGGAAGAAGACCCTGAGGAAGAGGATCAGGAAGAAGATCCCGAGGGGCTTCTGAGACCGGTTCCAATTTTATGATCCTAACGATGGGGGGATGATAGAGACAGACTCAGAGCCTAGGTATCACCATTCCGCTGGATCTCCAGAGTATCATCCGGCACCGCAAGACGATAGTGATGACGGTCCCACGTGGCCCTAGGTTATCCTTTCCCTTTGTACCTTTTCATATTCCCTAAAGGTGCCTCACGGCCCATCCCTTTGTACGCCCTAGTGGCCATCCCATGTCTTTCATTTTCAGGCTCCCATCAGCCTATCTATTGTAAACTTTCAAAGCCACATTTTGCTTAATGAAAAGTCATGTTTATCTCAAATCCTAAATATGTTCAAAATGGATCATTTATTATCAAATTGTATGCAGCGTAGGCCTACCTCTGGCAAAACGAGGCTCCATATTAGGACGCATTTTGTGTGAATATCGCCAACTTGGCGTATATATTTGTTTTATATTCCAACATTTCCCAAACTAACATAGTTTCCTTTTTCTTTCTTTTCTTTTCTTTATGTTTATTATCAAACCCCCAAGAAAGGTTGATTTGTGTCGATTTGCAAACTGGCGGAATCACAATACAACCTCCGATCTAAAGGAAAAATGAGCGAAGAATCTAACAACGCCTCGATGGTACCAGTAGATGGCGCCGAAAGTTCTCGAAAACCGATGGACACTCAAAACGACGAACAAATGGCCAACATGGCACAAGAGATTGAGATCTTGAAAGAAGAACTACGCCAAGTGCGGGATTTGACCAAGCTTACAGCTGCTACCTTCCCCGCTCAATTCCAATTTCCAAGTGCCGAGTTGCGGCCGGTCACTCCCGCCGACTTAACAAACGCGCCTAAGCAAACACCACCTGTTCCCACTTATGCTCAAGATCTACTTGCTCGTCCGCCCGCTGCTAGGGCTGCACCTAATCTTTCCTCGCCTACGCAGAACTTCACTGTTCCAATTCACCCAACAATGCAGCACATACCGGAGGCACATGTCACTTGTGAAATGCCTGTTCCACCGGTATATGCTACTGAAGCTCCTACTTTCGCAACATCCACGGCTGTCAAAGTACCATACGAGGTCGGTCAGTACGTAGGATTGGAGAGGGATGTCCGGTCAAATGAAGAGAGGTCGATAGCAGCTCAACTTGAAAGCTTGAAAAGGGCTTTTAAAAGCATGCAAGTCACCAGGGGAACCGAAAGTCTGGACTATGAAGACCTATGCATCCACCCAGACATCGATATGCCGGTTGGGTACAAACCACCAAAATTTGATGTATTTGATGGAAAGGGCGATCCCCACGCACACCTAAGAGCCTATTGCGACAAGCTGGTCGGCGTAGGAAGGAACGAGAAATTGAGGATGAAACTGTTCATTCGAAGTCTGTCGGGAGAAGCTCTAACTTGGTACACTCGCCAAGACCCTCGCAAATGGCGTGATTGGCAAGAAATGGCCGAAGATTTCATGAGTCGCTTCAGGTTTAATACCGAAATCACTCCGGACAGATTCTCACTTGCTAACATACAAAAGAAGCCATCTGAATCATTTCAAGAATATTCATGGAGATGGAGGACTGAGGCTGCTCGGATCCAACCCCCACTTGACGAAAATGAACTCTCTAAGTACTTTATCCGAGCTCAGGAAGGCGTCTACTTCGACAAGATGATGTCAATGATGGGCCAGAAGTTCGCTGACTTGGTCAAGATGGGAGACTTTATTGAGGAAGGTATTAAGTCCGGAAAAATTCAGTCTATGGTCGCACTTCAAGCCGCAAGTAAGGCCATACAGTCGGGTTCCATTTGTGGTATCAAGAAGAAGAAAGAAGACGTCTCAGCCGCCACACCTTACTACCAGCACGGAGGATCATCCCACGGATACCCTAACAACTCCCAAATTATCGCACATGTTCCAGTATATAGTGCCCAGCCACATTATAATCCACCTCGAGCTCCAGCACACCAAAATCCACCAAAGCAGTATGCCCCTGTCCAAGCTCCGGTTCACCAAAATAGACCAACATATGCACCAAGACCGCGTCCTAATCTTGAAGCCAGAAATACCCGCACCTACACTACTATTGCCGAGCCTTTGGCTCAATTGTTTGAAAGGTTGAGGGCAGCAGGTCTGTTGCAGCCGATTGAGGGAAGAATCCCTGATCCGATACCACGAGGCTTCAATGGAAATAAGCGATGTGCATACCACTCGGGAATCCAAGGACATGACACGGAGGAGTGTTTTGGGTTGAAGAACCAGATCGAGTCTCTTATCAGGAAGGGAGTAATCAAATGCACCGATACTCCTCCAAATGTGAACAACAATCCTCTACCAGATCATGAGAATCGAGGAGTCAACATGATTACCCTAGAGGAAGAGTATGACCTGGAAGGGAATATCGTACCTATCTGGGGCACAGAAGAAGTTGCCGCCACATCTCCAGCGCAACCTTTTATCACAGTTCAGTTGAGAGAACCGTTGACTATTCAAACCTACCTGCCGAGGGTTGTGGTAACCACTATAGCCACTGGAAAACCCGACTATGACACTAAAGCAGTCCCGTGGGACTATTGGACGGGAGCCAAAGGCAAAATGATAGACGCTGCTGTGGCTCACGGAATGACCAGGTCGGGAAGGTGTTATATCCCGGAGGATCTGAATCGAGGGGTTCCCGGGAAGGAACAAAATCCAAAGAAGAATGTTACTGATGCAGAAGCCACAGAATTTTGGAAGAAGATGCAGTCTAAAGATTACTCAATCGAGGAACAACTAATGAAGACACCAGCCCATATTTCCATTATGTCCTTGCTAATGAGTTCTGAAGCCCATAGGAACGCTTTGGTACAAGTTTTGAGCGGAGTTAGCATACCAAAAGAAACTACAAGTGATACATTGGCTGCAACAATTGGAAAAATGGTGGAAGTGAACAAAATCTCTTTCCATGATGATGAACTACCAGCAGAAGGGGTTGGCCACAACAAAGCACTTCACATCGCGGTCAAGTGTTGTGATAAGATCGTAACTAGAGTTTTGATCGACGGCGGTTCTGGATGCAACATCTGTCCTTTCACCACATTGAGAGATTTAGGTGTGAATATGGGAGAGATAAGGGAAAGTCGTGTGAAGGTGAGAGCTTTTGACGGCGCGCAGAGAAGCGTCATTGGAGAAATCTATCTCACTTTGCAAGTAGGTCCAGCTGAATTCCCCATCTTATTTCAAGTGATGGATGTGTCGTCCAACTACAACTTGTTACTAGGAAGGCCATGGGTCCATATGGCAAGAGCAGTTCCCTCCACGCTTCATCAGTGTGTGAAGTTCGAGTGGGGTCGCACCGAAGTTACCATTCACGGAGAGCTCAGTCACCCCATCTATTCCGTGAATTCTGTTCCAGTCACCGAAGAACTGGATGGAGCCGTTTTTCATGCTCTGGAGATCATGCAAGCTATAAGAATTGATGAGAAGGTAGAGCCTGTAAAGATGGAGATGTCGAGAGCAGCGAAGATGGTTGCGTCAGAAATGTTGAAATATGGGTATAAACCAAAGACAGGGCTTGGACCTAAGGCTGACGGTATAATTGAACCAATCCAGCTAAAACACCAGAAAGGTACCGTCGGGCTAGGGTATAAGCCTGCTTCAGGAGGAGTCCACAGTGCAAAGTTTGGGGCAATAGTGTTCGTGCCAGGACAAGTCCTAATCCCAGATGAAGCAGTTGATGAAGACGTCATTGAGGGAATAGGAAATCTATTCGTGGCCATGACCGACGAGGGACTGGAGAAAGACATCGAGAAGCTGACCATCCGTGATGCCAAGCCTGGAGAAGTCTTGCAGAACTGGACCATCAGCCCATCCCTGTTTCGACAGGAGTCCTGGTAGTGTGGAAATGTAGTTTTATTTCAAAATGTTTTGCATGATCAATTGAGGCTTGAATCATGCCTAAGCACTTTTTGCTACTTGCCTCTTCTGAAAAGCTAGATTGCTTTTTAATAAAAAGTCTTTATTTTTCTTAGAATTTATCTTTCGATTGTTTAAAATAACTATTTATTTTTACTCACCTTTCATACTTTTCAGCGCTAATATTAGTAAAAATCATCGTACAACGGTTATGACATGTAACGAATCCATTGAGCAAAGTGCGAGTCATGAGCAGGACTATGAAGAATACGATGAAAGCATGATGCCTGAAAATCTACCTCGGGAGATCGAACAACTTGAAAGCCAGAAAAGGCCCAACATGGATGAAACCGAGGTTGTCAACTTGGGAAATGAAGAAATAGTGAGAGAAGTACGAGTCAGCATACATTTGGAAGATGAAAGAAAGCGGGAATTGATTGAATTGATCAAGCAATATGTTGATGTGTTTGCTCGGTCCTACGATGACATGCCAGGATTAAGCACCGATATCGTCTCACACAAGCTGCCGACTGATCCTTCTTGCCCGCCTGTAGCGCCAAACTGGCAAGGCCCTTACATGGTTCACCGAGTGCTCTCAGGCGGGGCAGTAATCCTCGCAGAAATGGACGGCGTCGTGAGCACAAAGCCGATCAATTCAGACGCTATCAAGAAGTACTACATTTGAAGACAGAGGGACTAGTTGTTATTTCCTCGTACTTTTTGCATTTTTCTCTAATGTAAACAGAACTACGTATTAGCCTGACTTCCCACGGCGGGATACGTAGGCAACCCATATCGGGTCCGGTTTCCCTTAGAAAAACCAAAAACATCATCTTTTATGTATTTGGAACTACGATTGACCTGACTTCCCTCGGTGGGATACGTAGGCAATCCTCATCGGATTCGGTCCCTTCATATTTTCCATTTCCTAATGTATTTGAACTACGTTCTGACCTGATTCCATTTTGGATACGTAGGCAGCCTGAGTCAGGCTCGGTCATTGCATCACATGTCTTTATTTTTCCCAATGTATTTGAACTACGTTCTGACCTGATTCCGTTTGGATACGTAGGCAGCCTGAGTCAGGCTCGGTCAATGCATTACATATTTTTCATCTTTCTTTGATACCCCCGAACTACGTACAGACCTGATTCCCATTCGGGGATACGTAGGCAACCTAAAAGGTTCGGTCATACCCTTAGGATAAACCTCCCCCCCCTCTTATTTATACCTTCAGAGTGATCACAACATCTACAGAGAAATAGAAAAGCGTCACCAGAAGCCGGAGCCATGAGAAGAGTACATTTGGACGTCCTCAACAAATGGGAAAACTCGATTGGATTTCGGAACATGTCATAATTTAAGGAACGATGAATAATCACTATATATATGCGCCTAGTATATACAAAATATACTTATTTTCTAAAAATATATGTATATATATATATATTCAAAATATTTTACTGCCTTTCCACCTGCTAAGTCTCCAAAATAGGAAGGTGCTAGCAACCAAGGAGGTTTTGAAGGGATCCACCATACCGAGTCTCTGGGATAGGAAATCACGAGGGGCTGATGAGATTTTGTAGAAGTCTAATGGCAAGGCCAGGGTCCGCAAGTCGACACAAATCAACACCCCTCCCAAAACTAAGAATTTTTCTTTGAGCGCAGGGAAACAGGAATCAAGACGGGACGATGTCAAGTCAAGTTCAGGGACATGATTGGAGAAATCTTTCGTCTATCACGACACCATAAGCCGAATATTCTTCCCCTACTCTACTTTAAAATATTTTGTCCCAATTCTTCCAATTCTTAAAGGGTTTCATTTATGTTTTGCAGGTACGTCCGAGATCCAGATCGAGTATCGAAGATAGAGAGCTCTCATAGGAAAATAGGATAGTTTATCTCTTTCCAAATAACTCCGCCAATCGGAGATTGCCATCTAATTGCGTCAAATAACTCCGCCGATCGGAGAACGCGGACTGACTTCATCAAACTCTGCCGATTGGAGTTTGTACCTAGGCAAACAAAATGACGCTCCGCCGATTGGAGTTTGTACATAGGCAAACAAAACGATGCTCTGTCGATTGGAGCTTGCATATAAGCAAACAAAACGACGCTCCGCCGATTGGAGTTTGTACATAAGCAAACAAAACGACGCTCTGACGATTGGAGCCTGTACGTAAACAAGCAAGCGACGCTCTGCCAAATCAGAGAAATGTATATTAGCAAGCAAAACATACTCCGCCAATCGGAGGCTGCATCATAGCAAGCATCATCATAACTCCATCAATCATAAGCATGCATGCCATTAACATCCTCATTTTGCATTAAAGATCGCTCCACCAAATGGAGATGTCACGGCTGATTCACCCAATGAGAGGCTTTATTTTACAGTATTGCCCCGCCAGTCGAGAGGCTTTACTTTACAGTATTGCCCCGCCAGTCGAGAGGCTTTATTTTACAGTATTGCCCCGCCAGTCGAGAGGCTTTACTTTACAGTGTTGCCCCGCCAGTCGAGAGGCTTTATTTTACAGTATTGCCCCGCCAGTCGAGAGGCTTTACTTTACAAGTGTTGCCCCGCCAGTCGAGAGGTATTGCCCCGCCAGTCGAGAGGCTTTACTTTACAAGTGTTGCCCCGCCAGTCGAGAGGCTTTACTTTACAAGTGTTGCCCCGCCAGTCGAGAGGCTTTACTTTACAGTGTTGCCCCGCCAGTCGAGAGACGTTACTTTACAAGTGTTGCCCCGCCAGGCGAGAGGCTTTGCTTTTAAGTGTTGCCCCGCCAGCCGGAGGCTTTACTTCCCAAGGTTATTTCACCTACAGTACATCCACTCCGCAAAATGGAGACGTCAACAATCGTTTGGATATCTACACTCTGCTCTTTACATTACAATTTTAATTTACAGTTTTGAGCCTCAACAGGTACTTTGTAACCCCTTTTACCTGTTTTGCAGGATGACACACTACAACGTGGAACTACCTCTAAGCAGCGATTGAGGCAATGCTTGATGAGGAATACCAAACTCACAAGCCAGAGTTTCAAGACTAGCACTCCGACTCCAATTCCTACAATCAGTTGTCCATATTTCTAAATCAGAGTACACCTGCTCTCACAAGCATCGATACCCCTTTCTCTATCTCCTAGAGTTCCCACTAGAGGATATCAAAGGGACTACTTTCATCCAGCAATTCGATGTGATCTTATGAAGATGCGAGATGCACCTAGTAGAGTTTCGTTTATGGGTGTGTTGTGCACCACATTTATAATCGGGAGGCTGTGAAAGTGCACCCATTTTGAGAAGATTATTGTCATCTAGGAAATAACCTACCATCAATTCCATAAAACTCTTTCCAAGCTCAACTAAGATACCAGTGTCGACATAAAACCAACACTGGGGCAAAATTTTGAGGACCTCTCAAAATTTTTGAACTACATTGGCCTGATTCTCGTGAAACCTGAGATATGTAGGCAACTCGGAGACCAGAGTTCGGTCGAATTCATAATGACAATAACCTTTCTCTTTCTAGGAACGACCTTTCCAAAAATTTGATTTTTTCCAGTCGAGACAAAATTGGCTTTACGTCAACATCTTCGCCCAAAGACTCTTTCATCATCTTTGTTCGAAGAGGGGCAAGTTGTTGACACCCAATTTTGGCCCTCCTTTTTCCCATAATTAATTTTTATATGCTTCTTAATCCCGAGGATTTTTCCAAAATAATTTTCTTATTCCTATATTTTTTTTAATTTTTTTTTTAGTAAAAATTTTTGGCACCAATAATCATTTTTTAAAATGAGTTCCTTTACTTTTTATAATAATAATTATTAATAATATTGTATCTTATAAAATCACCAAAAATATTTTTTTCTTTTTAACAAGTTATTGGTATAGTAATTTTTATTCTAAATGAAATTTTATCATATCGCTATAACATTTCCTAAATATTGTTCTATCAATTGAGGATTGCGATTACGCGTATCAAAATTATTTCTTAATCAACTATGTACGTATTGGAAAATTAATTAGGATAAAAGAAGCATCGTTGAATTAATTAAATGGAAAAAAAACGATTAGGGAAAATTTACATTTTTTCTACAAACTAATTCATTTACCTATACATGTTTGGGCCAATTTTATACCTCTTTCTACCCAAAACTCCCTAGCCCATTACCTAATTACCTAGCCCATTACCCAAAATCGCCTAAGCCCACTACCCAACCACCCGACCCGGCCCAACCTCAACACTAAACACACCCCTAATCCCCTTTTCTCTCCATTCTCACTCCTCTTTCAGCCCAAGCCGACACCCCACACCCCCACTTCGTCCACTTCAGCCACACCGACAACCCCCACCCCCAAACCCTGCTGCCGCCGCCCAAACCCCCCAAGACCCGCCGGATTTTGCGGGCAAACGGCGACCACACCCTCTCCCGTCACCTCACAGCGTCCCTTCCCCTTTTCGGAGGCTTTTTGTAGCCTCGAAAAGGTCGTCACCGCCGGTGGCAGCCCTCGGAAAAGAGGAAACCCAGCCGACCGTCTGCTCCACACCGCCGACCCGTCACCATCTCTTTCAAATCAGCCTGAAAAAGGGGTAAGCTTCTTCCTTTTTCTCTGATTTTTCATCATTTCCTCTTGCACCTTGTCTTTCCAAGAATTCAAATTTTTTTGAATTCTTGGAAAGGAACCGTTGGAGCCCCAAAATTTCGGCTATAAAAGGACGAAAAAAGAACAGATTTAGGACCCCATTTTTTTTTATCACACACAGACACAAAGAGGGAGAACACACACACACGGAGGGAACACACACAGAAACAGACGCACGAAATACACACACACACACAGACGGGCGGAAAAAATCAGAAATTATTATCAAAACAGCTTATCAAAAATTGTTCTCTGTTTGGTTCACTGTCGATTTGCATACTCACTATTCGTTTCACTCTTGTTGTCTCATTTGCTATTCGGATAACCGGAGTCGGAGTCGAAAGTCGCTAGTTTGGAACTCGACACTCAACGGCCTCAATCGCTGCCTAACACAAGGTAAATCCTATCCCGTCTAACTACTTTATGTTTAGTTTTGTGATCCATTGATTCGTGCGGGTTTTGTTTGTTCTTGTTTGGCTGATTTTAGGCATTTAAAAATGTGAAACAAAATCAGTTTCTGGCCGTTTGGTTTAGCTTATGTGATTGTGAAATGTTTACAATTCAAGGTTTGGTTTAATTGTTGTAAATGGTTGGCTGTTTGGTACGAATTATTGAGCAAGATGTGAAGTAATGTAGTTGTCGGGATGTTGGTTTGTATTTAAGGTTGATGGTGTATTGAAAGAGTATTTATAACCTTGGATTAGCTTGAAATGAACCTCAAGAGGCTTCGAGTTTTTCCGGGTTTATACCGCTGAATGTTTAAGGATTTTGTTGTGATCACTTGATGACTATAATAATTGTTTAGTTCGCCTTTTATAATTTTTTCGTTCCCGCAAGGTGTTGACAGCCTTCGTTTAGCGTAAAAAGGTTTTAAAGTCTTAAAACTTTAGATTAGGATGATAAGACTACAAGTTTCAAGCCCTCAACATGGTTAACCGTTTGTTTGTAGACCTTTTGTGCTATTTGTTTCAAGATGTGGGTGCGGAAGTGGTGACTTTGAACCTTATATATGATTGAACAAGCATGGAACTTTACTATTGCAGTAGCCATAGTTGGTTTGAATGTTCTCCTTATGTGTTTTGTTGACATACATTTGCCTAAGTATCAAGAGTACCACTTAATTTGCAAAGTTGAAATTTGAGTCGTGACTCTCGCTTTTCTTCATTTAAATTTGTGTCATAGTGAAGTTGGCGGACCAATTCGTTAATTGGTTTGTCTTCATTTTTGGTTAGTTGATTAATTTCGTGTAAACCCGAAAAGTATATGTTGTTATGCTTGCATTTCTTGTAGTTCAATCTCTTAAGCTAGAAAAGTTTGCAATAAGTTTTGTCATTTTTTTTAGTCCCAAAAATGTTGTTTAGGATAGGAATGTATATATCATGTTTATATTTTTCGGCGTTTGTAAAATATCGTGGTCTTGCTTGTAATCTAACTTTTCTTCAAAACACCTTAATCCTAGTAAAAAGTGGTTGATTTAGTGTGCATTTGTTAGAAGAAGAGGGCTGCCCGTATTTTCATTGTTTTGGTTTTAACTCGGGATCAATTTCGGGAATACTAGCTTAAGGAACTCATTATAAGCCAACGTAGTAGTTTAGTTCTCCTTTAATCTCCCGGTTATTAGTGTTATCTTTTTGAAGTGATTTGTTTCATAACTACTTTCTTTACTTGAAATAAATAATAATAAAGTTTTATATTGCTACTTGTTGTGTACTTTGTTTTCCAATAATCGACTAGTGTTGAAAATGTTCGTTTTGCCTAAGTTCTTTTCGGATAATCATCTCATATTAGTTCGTTTGTGCTCTAGTCAAATAAATTCGATCATTTGCTAAAAATGAAGCAAATATGGTTACATGTCGTCTTTCATATATTCTTGTGTATTTACCAAATAGCATGTTTGTTTTCTTTATCACTTTATTGTTAAGTTTGGCATATTTCTATATTTTTGTAAACTTTGTTATGCAAGTTACTAATCCTTATCACCTTTCTCTGTTTCATGTACACCCCGGAGAGTTGAAGTTCTCATTCGAAACTCAATCTCGGCCCAAATATGTTTTGGGTCGAACAACTATTAGGAACCATCGCGGTGTTTCGGAGTCACTCACTAGGAGATTAATTCCTTCAAAGGAACTTAATATACTTAGCCCTTTATTTTCTATATGTTTTTCTTATTATTTGAATTTGTTTAACTAACCTTGTATTATTTGGATATGTGTTTTTCTTTGTGACTTCGATTAACATTTATCCTTCGACTTACCATTTGGTTTGATTAGGATATTTAGTTTGAAATTTTGAAAGAGTTTTCCTTCATTCCTTTAGCTTAGGCAAATATTTCTAAATTCCCTTTTAAATCCTTTAAAATTAGTGTTTAAACACTTTCAAAAATAGTAGTGATAAATGGTGAATAGTGCAGATTTTTTATTAACTAACTTAGGCTTTGTTTCAAGAAGGACTTTGTTCCAAATAACTCGCGGTAGATTTTCAAAAATATTAATTAGCGATTCAATATATTTCAAACAATATTTAGTCATTCTTAGGCTTTAAACTATAGAATGCTTTATCTAATTTAGGCGAGCCTCCATTATATTTAACTTGCGGATTCTCTTATTCTAACCCCAATATTTTACAAATATTTGCTATACTCTATATATATATTTTGAGACTTTCAGATTTTTGAAGCCTAACAATGCAAGGTATATATGTCATATGTTATCTACCACAAGGTATATATATTTATATTTTTACTTATCCTTCTTCCTACTTAATTATACATATATTATTTTATCACAATTACATTTACGTACATAATACTTTCTTTCATATTCAATGCATGTTCATTTTTTACCTTACGAATAAAAGTCTCCTTTACATGAAAACAAATAATTCTCGTTCTCTACTCAAGTTTTCAAATTGTTCTTTTACATGAAATATATTTACAAAACAAATATGGTTTCCTCTTATATCTTTTTTCTCTATTACCAATATATTTCTTACATACTTTTACTTATCCAAATCTTTTTAAAATAATATACTTTTCACATGATTTTCTATATTTTAAATATACATACGTCATCTTTACTTCCTTTTTAATAAACATGTCATAAACTTTCTCAAACTTTAAGAACTACATATATTTTACTTTACAAAGGCATATTTATTATAAATAATATCTTCATCTTTTTACATAGCTTTTAAGTATATATTTCTTATAAATCATAAAGTTTTACATACTTTAAGTATAATTACGATAAAAGTATTGTTATTAAACTTTTCATATGTTTTGACATGTACGTACATATGTTTCATCTTTTTTTTTTACCACAAACATATTTCATATTTTTGCCTATTGTAGTGGCATGTGTCATATACTTTGAGTTTTCTTAAATTAATAAAAATATGTTTTTGTCACCCTTTTCTAGCAAATAATGAGCAAATAACTTTTCCCAAATATTGTTTCTAAACTGAGTTTAAGGACTATCTTCGGATAGGCTCTGAAGGGTGCCTAACACCTTCCTTTCGAGTAACCAAAACTCTTACTCAGAATCTCAAACGTTTTCGCAGACTAAAAACAGAGTTTTACATTAAAAAATGGTTTCCTAAGTTTCCTAAAATTTAGGTGGCGACTCTAAACCCTTTTCCAAAACAAAGGCAGAAAGAGCCGGATGTTGCAAGCATATTTTGGCCAGTTCAAAAATGGGGCGCGACAGTACTATGTCTAGTCAAGAAAATAGGAAAATTCTTTCCTTATTTTTTCTTTCAAATTTACTCTTGTCAATTAATGCAATTATTATTAACAATAAAAATTATCATATTTTGAGAGAAAACACTACTAATGAAAGAAAAACTATAGAAAAATATTGAAATTTAGTAATAGTACAACGTCTGGTCAAGAAAATGGGCGAAAAAAGTAACTAAGGAGAAAAAAGGATAGCCAATATTATAAAAATAATCAAATACATAATTTGAGAAAAATAGTGAAATGACAATTTTGTCTAAGGCGAATTTTTTTAATGAAGGGCAAAAAGTTCAAATCATATTATAAGATCCTTCACACTTTTAATATAACTAATCTCTATGAATGTGCCTCGCATATTATTTCTATCAATCATAACAAATGTTAGTTAATGTTATTTGAAATTATATAATATTTATTTTATGAGTACAAAAATACTATTTATCGTATTCATTTAATATTTTTCATTAAGATGTTTTCTTTCATATATATCATTTATGTTTTTAACTACGTAAACAAATATATTAGGACTAAAAATTTAACATTAAGAATTGGGTTGATGACCATATATTGTATTTATTTTTATTATATATTGAAAATGGTTATTAATAAAAAAAAATTGATAAAATTCATTTAAGAAGATATTAAATAGAGAAATCTACAATATTTAAAAAGTCAATTAACACAATCTGTCAATGTATACTGCAATTTATAATTGAATATTATAAGTTTGATTATTAAATATTGTAGTTTGAATATTGAATATTGAATATTGTAGTTTGTAATTGAAAATTACAAATTTGATTATTGAATATTGTATTTTGTTCTAATATAGATTAATAAATTAATTACTTCAATTTTAATTTGAATATTGATCAGAATATTGTGAGTTTTTTAATACTGTTATTTTTTATTTGAATCTTGTGATTTTATATAAATTGAATATTGAAGTTTGTATTAGTTTTTTCTTGGAATATTCTAGTTGTGATTTGAATACTTCATTTTTTAACAGAACGGTGTAGCACAATATTTTAACACCGAATATTCTATTCTTGAATCGAATATTATAAGTTTGAATCTTGAATATCGTAATTTATAATTGAATATTGTAAATTTGATTATTAAATACTATAATTTATTTTAATATGGATTAGAATTTATTTTTTTTAACAAATCCGTTCGGAGAGTAATGGTAGTATGGATTACCATATTTCCCTATTATCTATATGTTTTTGGGTCTCTTTGTTTTGAGCTATTTGTACCGCCATATAATGTTTGAGTAATTGCGCAAAGAAAAGATATAAAGAAGAATCCATAATTTTAATATGTTTAGGAAAGAGGTATAAAAAGACGTATGAGTTTAGGCATAAGTACCAAAAAGTTAATGTTTCCATGTTTAGGTAGAAAACACTTACTATTTTTAATACCAAAACAACACGTAGAATTAAGGTTTTCATGTTTGTTTAGGTAGAAGTTTTTAATGGTGATTTACAATTATATCCTTAAATTATATAAATATTTAAGGATATAAAAATCGTTCAACATTTAAAATATATTTTCGTCAACCAACATTTATATTCATGCTTTTATAATAAAATAAATATAGATATAAATATAAATAGATATAAATTCTACTTTATAAGACATGTTTTTTTGTGATTTTGAATATTACACATACTTCTCTTATTTTGCATTTAGTATAACAAAATTATCAACTTTAATCTAAAATGGACAAGTACATCCCTTATAGATTCATTTTATGTTTTTCTCTGTTTTGTGATACAAAATTAATTTTTAAATATTTTAAAACTGAACAATTGTATTTAATTTAATTTTGCCAAGTCGTTTTAATTTTTTAAATTGTACTTGTATTATAAAAGTTGAATAATCTAAATATAATTCTTTGAAGAAAAATAAGCTACAATCTGATACAAAATGTATACACTCAAATATCCAAAAGCAAATTAAGAATTCATCAGAATTGAGGCTAGAGCATCCACCTTTGGATATCATGCTTTAACCCCAATTTATGATGCTATATCTAATTTTTAAATTCTTTTGACGTATCTTTTTCCCATTTTCTTTCTTTCTAATTTTACTCAATAAAATCAAATTGGGAGAGAAAGACTTTTCAAATTTTTAATTTTGTTGGTTGATTTAGCTATCTAAAAAATTAAAAGATATATTATATTAAACTAAATTAGTTCAGAACATCAAATATCATCGATATTCACGAGTAGTGACAAATATATTTAAATGTGCTTTAACGATTATAAGATTCTGAATTCGCTATTAAACGTGATTTTTTTTTGTTATATATATATATACTAATAATATAAATACGACGTCAGAAATGCACGTACAATAACTATGACATAACATTGTTATTCCTAGAATAGACCATTAAAGTTGTGATCGCATAATAAAACTCGAGATCTAAGCTCTTGCAATTGCGGTTCATACATACCTTACGATTATAAGAAAAAAGTCCTTACTAACATTTGATAGTAATATCAGATTTGAAGTGTTTGATATTTTGGCTTTTGTTTCTTTCTTTTTCAAATATATGTAATTATAATGCAGGATTAAATTCATATGGCTTCAAATTGCTGACAAAAAACTTCTGGTGAAAGATTTAATATGAGTTCCTTTTAGTTGACTTCAAGTCCTATCTTTGTCCACGTAAAAAAAAATTCTTTATGGGACTTGATTTTTTTTTTCTGCAGTCAAAGTTTGTCACCAAGAATTCTCTTGGTTTAAACTTTAAACATAAATGACAAGGTTGTCAAGAGTCCTTTTGTTTATTCTTGGAATCCACTTGAGTTGGCCCATGTGTGAAAGAACTTCAAATATTTTGTGTATATTATCCTGTATTCATGTTGGCCTGGGCCAAGCATAAATTTTCTATTAGAAGCATCACTTTGTTGGTTGAGTAAAAGGTCCAACAAAGTGAGTCCAATAATTCTCTAACCATAGGCAAAACATATGATTATAGGCCATATAATTGCCTGATTTACCTTCCAAATAGATTGTTGTTTAATTTTTCTCTTCAAATTAATTAGGCTTAATCCATACCTAACCCTTTAAGCTTGTCAAAATATTTTATTTAAACACTCGAACTAAGTCATATTTCAATTGAATACTTCAACTCCTAATAAATTATTTCAATCACACACTTTTAATTCAAAATTTGATTTTCTTTTTGTGTGTATTCTCATGCGTCTATTAGGTAGTTAAGTTAACTATGTCATATATGTCATTTCCTTTCATTATACGCATTTACTTCAATAAGCCTCAAAACCTCAAATATTTTTTACTTGAGGTTGATGTGCATAATAAAAGAAATGACATATTTTATTTAGTTAACGTAACTATCTAATAGACGAACGAAAACACACGCAATTTTTTTCTTCAGAATTTGAATCGAAAGTGTCAAATTGAAACACTTTATTAGTACTTCAAGTGTTCAATTGAAATAAAATTTAGCTCGAGTATCTAAATGAAATATGTTATAAGTTTGAAGGGCTATGTATTTGGAATATCTGACACTTCTTCTATTTTTTCTTTATATTCAATCGATTTTCTATACTCATCGTACAACTAATTTCTCTATTATCTATTTCTAAACTTTGTCGTAAGAACCTTTTTTATATACGTCCTTCTAAGTAAAAAATAATTACATTTTGTTCTTTTATCTCTACCCAGTACACACATATCTCTAAAAGTTGTAATTATTTTTTACTTAGAAGGACGTATATAAAAAAAAGGTTCTTACGATAAAGTTTAGAAATAGATAATAGAGAAACTAGTTATATATATATATATGTTATTGAATTTCCTTGACATACAAACATTATCTTTTGAACCCATATGCTTGTTTTTTTAGTTTCTCAAAAAGGAACGCGTCGCAACAACCTGACCATTTCTATTCCCTCCGTGATATATATATATATATATATATATATGTTATTGAATTTCCTTGACATACAAACATTATCTTTTGAACCCATATGCTTGTTTTTTTAGTTTCCCAAAAAGGAACGCGTCGCAACAACCTGATCATTTCTATTCCCTCCGTGATAGTATTGTATTGCTTTATTCGTCTCATTTTATTTATTTATTTTAAAAAAAAACTGTTTTAAAAAGTATTTATTTTTTTGTTTTTTTGACAATTTTTTTATTTAAAATTTTCACGTGACATATTTATTTTTTACATTTTTTATTTAAAATCACAAGTTTTTTTTAAAAAAATAGTATTGTTTTAAATTATGCATCAAATTAAAATTAGTAGTAAGGAAATTGAAACGTAGAAAGTATATTGTGAATATATATTGTTGATTTTGAGTTGAAATGTTGGGACAAGACGTGGCTAATAATTAGGACTCGTTTGGCCATAAAAATAAAAAATGTATTCACTTTATTTGGTATTCACTTTAAAGTTGAAAATAGAGTTGGAGTTGTGTTTGTCCATAGTATTTTAAAAACATTTTAAACTATTGAGTTGGTGTAGTATTTAAAAATAAAGTGAGAGGAAAAATTAATCCAAAAATAGTGAATACACCTCAAGAGATATTTTTCAAAAAATCAAAAATTATAAAATCATATTCCGGAATATGTTTTTGATTTTTCTGACCAAACAAATATTCTGGAATAAAGTGAAAACGTATTTCAAAATATTATAAATAATATTTATGGCCAAACGCCTACTTAATGTGTCTTTATACAAATAGAGGGTTCTCACTTGCCGGGGTTGATCTACGTGGGAGTGAGGGGGGTCACCCGAACCCCCTCGGCCGGAAAATTACATTGTATATATAAGGTCAAATTTGAATATTGTGGATATATCGACTTTAATGAACCCTCTTAGTACAATTGGAAAGCATAGCCTAATGGTCAAGCGGGTTCATTTTCGCACTGAGGTCGCGGGTTCGAATCTCGATCGTACCTGCTGCAGCATTTTAAAGTTTTTCTCCTTTCTCGCTCTATTTATATCATTATATATATTTAATATTTATTTAATAAATAGTTAGTTATTTTCTATTTTGCCAAGTATAAATATAGATTTATATTAATTCTTTTTTTGATAAATAATTTATTTATTTCTAATTGATTTTCAATATTAACACACATCTCAACCAAAATTAAAAAAATAACGCATATGCATATATCTTTTTATACGTCTTATGTCACACTTATTTAACATAGTTTTACATATACATGAATCGTGATTCTTGATTTTTTCAACTTTTACAGTTTATTTTATCAGGTTATATAGCTTGTTCCTTTCAACTACACTTTTATCATTCAACATATTAATATTGTTCAATACTTTTTATTTTTATTTTTTATTGTTATTGAATCTAAAAATATATATTAATAATTTAATTTTTACATTTTTTAATAATCTTTTTTTTTGGATGGGGGGTTATTGATTTGAAAGAAAAAATAGAAAGCTTTAAAGAAATTAGGACATTACAACGTGAAAGTAAAAAAAAAGGTACAATATTGTTTAAGAAGAGTTTGGTGGTGCATGCAAAAAATGGGAAGAAATGTTAGAAAAGCATGATAAAGGGGTTAAAATATAGCGGGCGTTCGCTTTAATTTTCATATTGTAATTTTCATGTGTTTATTCCTTCATATTTTGAATCTCCTGAATAAAAATCCTGACTTCGCCACTGCTCACTTGTCACTATTCACACTTCACACAATAAAGCACATCCGTGACACTAGATGGATTGTAATATGTGTCCTCTATAGCTTTCTTCTTCATTTCAACAGAGGGAAAAAGACAATAAGTAATTTGTGATGTTGCTCTCAATTCATCAAAATATATGTCAATCACCAAACGGGTACACCTTTTTTCCTCCTTTCTATGACATGTGACACTACTTTGGACAATACTTGCCACATTATTGGTTTTGCCCTTTTCTCCCACCACCGTTTATTCGATATTTGGTTTAATTAAAGCAATGTCCGCATGTGAATGGTAATTCTAAATATATGATAAAATGCTGAAGTGTTTTATTTGAATTTTTAATTTTTAACTAAGCATTTAAATATATGATAAAATATTTTTATTAGTTATTTTCGATTTTAATTTTGGAAAACTTTGATGAGTGTTCTGAAGTGTTTATGGCATAATTTAAGTTAACTAGGTAAAATATAACATCATATTTAACCCATCACAATTGTTTTTAAGAAAACAAAATATTGCAGCATAAGGAAAAAGAAGAGGTCCCTCTGTTTTGTCATTTGTGGAAAAAAGCAATTAAAATTAAAAAATAAAATAAAAATTGGTGTATGAAATGTTGGTCGACCATTCGAGATTTTCCTTTTTGTTAAGTCACTTTCCCAAATGTTCTCTTTTTAGTTAATGACAAAATATGTGACTTGGTCTCTATGATTGGCTATAGGCAGAACACCTCATGTACAATTACCTCATCACCCCACTCCCCCTCAACCCCACAAAAATAAAATAAAATTAAGAAACAAAATATTTATTTCCTCTTAAAACAGTTAGGAGTAAAGCAAAGATTGTGGTGCAATGATGAGATTACTCTACCCTTAATTAGAGTTTCGAATTTGAATTTTGGATATGAATATTTTTTTGTTGGGAGCACCACTTTCATAATAGGACCTGCAGTGCGCAATCCAAATTAGTGAAGGCTTAAAAAAGAAGAAGCAAATATTGAACACTTTGTGGGAAATAAAAAGGGGCAAAGATGTATTTTTTTCTGGTGGCTTCTCTAACATCCCATGTTTGATTTGTCTTTTAACTAAAAATAAATATTTAACTTGGTGTAAACACAATTTTTTGTAACAGAAAATAACTAAACTATGCATATTCATTGCATTTTTTTAAAAGAAAACACAAAAATGCTAAATTCAACCAAGCAAGTTCAGAAAATATATATTGTACGTTTCAAATAAACTTGAGTTGGGTGCATAACAATCTATACTTTCATCAGGTAGAAATAATATTGCGTATATATATTACCTTCTTTACATTTCTACTTATGAAATTATATTGATATATTATTATTGTTGCTGAGTTGTGTGCATATACGGTGAAGATAGCCACTTGGTTCTTTTAGGGTGTGTTCCATGTGGAGGAAAATATTTTTCTATTTTCTTATGTTTAGTGGTTAAAAATTTTGAAAAATATTTTTTTTGAAAAACAAACTCCTTGAAAATGAGAAAAATGACTTCTTTAATGAAAGTAGAAAAACAAGTGACATTATCTCCTCTACTTTCAAAATCACCCACCCCACCTACCCCTTACCCCACCCACCACAACCCCCTGCGCTCCCCCTCCCCCACCACAATACCCAGCGGCCATCACTCTAGGCTTATCCATTCTCATTGTTTTGTGTTAGATATATACAAATGCTTTTAGAATAATTTTTTTTACTTATGCACCAAACGCAAAAAAAATAAAAATAAAATTACTTATTTTCTTTCTTGAAAAATATTTTTCTCCCTCCTACCCAACACACCCTTAGTTACAAATTACAAGTGCTACTTCTGAGTATTTTTGGATTAATTACTGTCTGATATTCCCTTTTAACTAACCTCATTTTTGGGCTTTGCGCATATAATAAATTGAACTGACATTTTCAACGTACTCTGCAGGTTGCTTCTGCTGCAGAATCTTAAAATAAATAATTTTTTACTGAGAATTAACAAGAGTTTTTTTCTTTATTGCTTTCATTTCAGAGACTCTTTCGTCTAAATAAATATTAGTGATAAGTATTTATAATAATTACAGAGGAATATAGGAACTCTTATAGAATTTTAAAGTAATTTTGGCTTCACTTTTATACAGGAGACTCCTGTATATTGGGGCGTAAAGCTGTAATATTCAGGATAATGGACAAAATTACTTTGGGTAAAAAACACTATAGTACTCTTAGTTTAATTTTGGGACAAATTATGTTGTCACAATTTTTTTTTTCTGTTTGTCTTGGAAATGGTGCTCTACATTTTCTGCGGTTCACGAGGTCAACTATATGATTTAAATTAATTTTAGAAGATTATTTATAGTAGTATTTTATTATTATGTAGTACAAAAATTATTGTAATTCTATGTTTCAGCCACATTTTATCCCAATTAGTAACCGACTTTTCAGTTGAGAAAATGAGCAAATTAAAACACTCTTTAAGTTCCAAAATAAATGAGAGAGATTCAAAATAAAATAAGGGTCAAAACATTTAATTTTTAATATATGAATCAGATAATCGATTTTTCAAATTTTAGACTTTCATGACCATAGTAGATTTTGCATAAATACTACATAATATACACCTGAAAAATTTATAATTGAAGTATATAAGAAATACTTTAATGCTACAATCAAATTAATAATCTGACTCCCTAAATATCAATGTTGTCATAAATTACGTACACATCACCTTTTCCAAATTCATTTATGGGATTACATTATTGTGTCATATAAAGTAATACAATGAAATTTTAAACGTGACAATTAACTAGAGCAGATTCGTACTACAGTAAAAATTACCTGGAATTATTATTTACATCAAATCAATAAGTTGTAGGTTCGAATCACAAGGGAACAATTCATGAGAAGAGGTAAAAAAAATCAAACCAATAATAACATATCAAGTATCGTCTACATACAATTTAATTATTTAATCTTACACTCAATGGTGTGGTCTAATAATCATTAATGGAATAAGTTGAAAATCATAAAATGGTAGTATATTCATACCAGCAAAGTTCTTGTGAATGGTCTATGCACCTAACCAATTTTCTATACATATTTCATACTAATTCATCAATTTAAAAGATGAAAACTTTATAGTACCAAGTATCGTTCATGAATGTGATAATTAATTCCTAATACGCTAGAGGATACATCTGTATTCCCATCCTAAAAAATATTTTCTCCGGTCACTTTTATTCATCGTATTTTATTTTTTGAGAGTTATTTTAATTAATTTTTGAAATTAAATCGAATTAGATTAATTTAATGTTTGAAAATCATATCAAAAATATTATAAGTTGCAATTCTTTATGAAAAAATTCATGTAATATAACTCTGAGACATGACAAGTAGTAATGTAGTAGAATAAAGTATAAACAAAAACTTAGGAAAGACACAAAGAAAAGCATATATTACTAGAGATTGGGGCTAAAATAGTCCCTCATCTATTAGAGTAGGTTCATTTTGGTCCCTCAAATATAATCCTGAGCATATTTAGTCCCTTAACTTTACTAAAGTGAAGCACTTTTGGTCTTCCTAACATAATAATGTTAAAACTTAACGGAAAGGATAATTTTCTAACGGTGTAAATTTGACAGTGTTATCTCTTTCTTAATTGATATACATTTTCTTTCTTTCTTGTCTTCTTAATTTTTTAGGATTAATATAGTAGTAGCTATTTATATTTGAAGACAATATTTTAGAACACAATAATCTGCCCACTCGAAAAAAATAACCATTTTCTTAATTGCAGTAACAAAATGGTCTTAAAGTCAGTGGCGTAGCTAGTAATTTGGTGAAGGGTGTGCAAATTTCTTCTTAATTGTGTTTAAGAGCGTGTAAAATTAAATATATACTCATAATAGCTAACACTTAACCTCTATGAGTTTGTATTTTACAAGTCACGTGGGTTGCCACATGGGTTTAACACTATTATTTTTAAACGGATTTTGTTAGAGAGATCAAAAGTGCTCCACTTTAGTAAAGTTAAGGGACTAAATATGCTCAGAGTTATATTTGAAGGACCAAAATAAACCTACTCTAATAGTTAAGGGACTATTTTAGCCCCAAACTCTATATTACTACACAAAAACGTGCTTACAGTATACAGAGCAGGTTTCTTTCATAAGTATCCTGAATTAATTATCAAGAAATGTACTTCTTTACTTTGTAGTGAGTGTAATCTTTATAAATGCATGCAGCTTCTTCAACCCCAAGCATTTCTTGAACTTTACAACTTTAATTCCTGAAAAGAATCAGCAAAAAGTTTGCATTTGCCCTGGGAATTGCAAATACAATGCAGGGTTCATGGTGGCTTCTTATATTTATGGTGTTTCTTCTGTTTAATTTATCAGATGAGTTCTTAGAACCTTCACAGTATGAAGCTATTGTGAAAATCAAGCAGCTTTTGAACTTCCCTGAAGATTTGAGTAGCTGGAGTGACAACACTGATTTTTGCAATAGTGAGCCAAACACTGCCTTAACACTCATGTGTTATGAAGATAACATAACACAGCTTCATATTTCTGGCTATAACTGGTTTCCTAATTTACCTCAGGGCTTTTCTACAGACACCCTTTTCTCTAATCTTGCTCTTTTGCCTAATTTAAAGGTTCTATCTTTGGTTTCTTTAGGTTTGAAAGGAACTTTACCTAAAAAGATTGGATTTTTATCTTCTTTGGAAATTGTCAATGTTAGTTCAAACTTCTTTTATGGTGAGATTCCAGGAGAGATTTCATATTTGAAGAGTCTTCAGACACTTATATTGGATAATAATAAGTTCACAGGTCAAGTTCCTGAAGGGGTAGGTTCACTTCCTTCTTTGTCTGTTTTGAGTTTCAAGAACAATTCATTTTCTGGTTCATTGCCTAATTCTTTGTCCAATTTACAAACCCTAAGAATCCTTTCTCTTTCTGGTAATAATTTTTCTGGGGTTGTTCCAAACCTTCATAATCTGTCAAATCTACAAGTTCTTGATTTGGAAAGTAACAATCTTGGACCTAATTTCCCTAATATTCCAACCAAGTTGGTATCTTTGGTACTTAGGAAGAACAAGTTCAGTTTAGGGGTACCAAAAGAACTGAGTTCATGTTATCAGTTGAAGAAACTGGACATTTCTTCCAATGAGCTTGTTGGACCCTTTTCACCAACAATTTTATCATTGCCATCACTCAGCTATTTGGATATTTCTGGAAACAAACTAACTGGGAAGCTCCTAAAGAATGTGACATGTAGTCAAGACCTTTCTTTTGTGAATCTATCAGCAAATTACTTGACAGGGGAGTTGCCTGCTTGCTTGCACCCCAGTTCTGGTTCCAAGATTGTATTGTTTTCTGGGAATTGTCTGTGGAATAAAGAGCAATGGCAACATCCTTACTCTTTTTGCCAAAATGAAGCTTTGGCTGTTAGTATTGAGCCTCATAAGGAAAAGGTTAAAGGGGGAAATGGTAAAGCTGTTCTTGCATCAAGTATGGTAGGAGGTTTTGTTGGAGTAGTAGCGATTATCGGTTTGGCTTTCGTGGTTGTTAGAAAAGAGTATGCCAAGCAGAAAGCTAGCAAAGCCCCTCAAACAAGACTGATACTTGAAAAGGTCTCCCCTGCTCATACTCTTAAGCTGCTTAATGATGCAAGTAAGCTCTCTTTCTCTCTCACAAACACATTATGTTAATGATTTCATCTAGTAAAGTTTTTAGATCCTGAAAATTGTCAATCTGATGTTCTGTAAGGTCTGCGTACACTCTACCCTCCCCCGATTCCACCTGCGAGATTACACTGGGTTTTTTGTTGTTGTCATTGTACTTGAAAAGTCTATATAAACATTTGAATTCAAGCATTATTCGCCAAACGGGGTTTCTTTTTATATAGATTGAACATTTCAATTTGCTTCAACGAAATTGTCCAATACTGTGTTATTGGAAGAAACTCTGTTCTTGCCTAAATTTCAAGATGTATCTTGATCTTTGATTCTTGACAGGGTATATTTCTGAAACGAGGAAGTTGGGACTGCTTGGAGCCCCTCCCTATCGAACGTTTGTCTTGGATGAGCTTCGAGAGGCCACTAGTAACTTTGATATATCAAATCTAATCGGTGCAAACTCCAGTGGGCAGGTAAGGATTTCCTTACTAAATACTTTAAGACCATTTGAACGATGTTAGTCCACATGCGCTGTTTTGTAGTTCATTCCTCAATTCTGTTGCATCTATTGTGAATGCTGATTGTGCTTTCATGTGTTCTGAATAATAGATTTACAGAGGGCGGCTCACGGATGGCACTGCGGTTGCTATAAGAAGCATAAAAATGAGGAAGAGGCATAGTGCACAGTCCTACACTCATCAACTAGGGCGTATTTCGAAGATCAGATACTGCCATTTAGTTAGTACTATTGGACACTGCTTTGAATGCTATCAAGATGACTCAAGTGTTAGCCGGATATGTTTAGTCTTTGAATTCGTGCCAAATGGGACGCTGCGGGGGGTCATATCAGGTATATACTCTAGAAAAGTTCATCTGATTCGCGAGTTATATTTGGCATAACAACTGCAATAATTTATGATTGAGCATTTAGTTTTTGCTATTTGACTATTTCTACCCGTATTACACAAATTATACTAAGTCCAAGTAAATGAATCCTGGTACATTGGAAGCCTAAGATAGACGTTATAACCAACAGGCATCTTTGAAATTTTGCAACTATCTGTTTCTATTCCATATTGTTTTGATGCATGTAACTAGATTGTTCTCAATCACAACAACTACCTACTACATACTACTGCTTCTCAAAAGTGCTGATGAATTTTAAGGGGACACAAAGTGCTTTTAATCACTTTCTCCTAGATTAGGCAACTCGCCGTTGTATTGTCTTTAAGACAGTTGTTCTGAATTCTTATTCTGGACTTATTTGCAAACACATTGTTTTGTAGAAGCAAATTCAGCTCAAAAGTTTACATGGACGCGACGGATGTCAGCTGCAATAGGTATAGCAAAGGGAATTCAATTCCTTCATACTGGAATAGTACCAGGGATATTCTCCAATCAATTGAAGATTACAGATATATTGCTGGATCAGAATTTCCATGTAAAGATTAGCAAATTCAATCTGCCTCTGTTAATTGAAAATAAGAAAATGGTATGCAGACCTCTCTTCTCTACTATATTCTCTATTAATCACTCATTTCATTCTTGAACATTTATCATTTCGTTATTGCAACTGTTCTTAGGATACTGGACCGTCTTCTAGTGGATCAAAGGGAAATGACGGGCAAAGGTAAATGATCTCATCATTCTCAGCTGCTACTGCTACATTTTAGGTCTTCATTGCTCTTCTCTTTTATGGTTCGATTTCAGAAGCACTTATTGGAAACTAATCTTTGTTATACTTCTAAATGCAAATTGGTCTAAAAAGATTTTAGAGAGTCCTAAGGGTATCTCGAGCATCACCCCGTTCATTGGTTATGATTCCTGAAGACCATATATAGAGCCATAGACTTGACTGTCTTGAGAGATTCCGAGATAGTACTCTACCATTTTGATGAGTAGCAAATAGCCTACCAGTTAATGTCAATTCATGCCTCACACTTTGATTTATTTCTTCATTCGCCTTCTCCTAGTGGCATTAAATTGTTACAAGTTTTTTTCTTGCCTTGTTGAAAGAGCAATAGCTTTTTTGTTATCTTACCCTACTAACCTCAGAAACCAAAAAAAAAACAGGAGTTTCGTCATATTAATGAATTCCTTCTCTTGTTAATATCTTCTAAATGCAGGTTAAAATCCGAGGAGAAAGATGATGTGTATGACTTCGGAGTAATCTTACTTGAAATCATATCGGGAAGGACAATCAATACCCAAAATGATATAGATGTTTCTAAAGACATTGTAAGAGTCACGCTTGACGTTGCTCATTTATGATACATTCTTGATCATGTCATCAAGTTGAAAAACTATTTTGTTAAAACCATTTCTTGTTGTTCTTATTGTAGCTAATAGTTAGCTTAACAGCTGACGAAATAGCTCGGAGGAACATCATCGATCCAGCAGTTCGGAAGGAATGTTCAGATGGTTCTCTTAAGACATTAATGGAGCTATGCATAAGATGTCTTTCAGAGGAACCATCGCAACGTCCTTCTGTGGAAGACTTGATATGGAACTTGCAGTTTGCAGCTCAGGTCCAAGACCCTTGGAATAGAGACACCTATGGCAACCAGGAGTCTCCTGGTCATGTGTAAGAACTTATGAAAATATCCAATGATCCATGGACCTTTTCTTGTACAAAATGTAACATTATACACTAGGACAATTAGTTTAAATTGTTTAGTAGTCTCTATTGCAACACTTCTCATCATTATGTGGCCACGAGATTTCAGTACTCTTTTGAGGATAACTCTACATTTGAGCCAAAATATGTCTTTCTTTTTTTCTTTCTTTTTGGTGGAGATATTTTTGTAGGGTAACTGGATATCATTTTGCGTCGCCCTTATACTAAAAAAAGATATTTTGATTTACTTGTCCATGTTAGCAAATCAAGAGAGTTTTAGAGCCTGTTTGGATAGGATTAAAATCTGGATAGGATTTAAATCTGGTCAAACCAGATTTTAATATCTTTTTAAGCTTTTTCAGGTGTTTGGTAAAGTAAAAAAGCAATTAAAAAAAGCTAAAAATTGATTAAAAAAAGTTAAAAGCTAAAAACTGACCCCCCCAGCTTTTACTTAAAATTGTTTTTAAGCTTGACCAATATATTTAGCCTTTTATCCTTTATATGTTTCCTTAATTCCAACACTAAAGCTCTAAAATGTATGGAAGTACTCTTTTCTCTCATTCTCATCTCGTTTCTCCATCTTTCCCTTTCTCCTACAACAAAAAAGTGCTTAACAACACTGGTTTACCAAACACATTAACAACTTTTTTTTCAATTTCAGCACTTTTTATCCAAACACTTATCTACTTATTTATAAGCACTTATTTTCAGCTTTTAATCACATTGCTTAAAAGCTACTTTTTAAAGCAAATCCAAACATACTTTTATTACTTCTTTTTTCCATACTATCCTTAGTATTAAATAACTACATAAAATAGTAGTAATTAAATTTAGAGTTCTAAAATAACATTAATAAAGTTAGTTTAGTAAAATATACTTTTAATTATATAACTTTTTTAAGGGATGTGTTAGATTTAATATGGGTCAATTAATATGAAACGAAATGAGTAATAAATGAGACAAGAGTATTAGTGTAGCTGAAACAGATAGATGCTTTTATGGAAACATCTTCCAAGTGGAATATGTGACAAGTCTAAAGACTCGTTCAACCATAATTTCCTTTGACAAGATAGCAAGTTACGTTTCAAAAGGGGGGATTCATGGAAAATCATGTGGAGGTGGAATGTTTTATTTCACGACATTTCATAAGTTAAAACTTTTGACTTTTTGAACTCATTCATTTCTTAGGCCTTGATGTTGAGTTACTGAGATCTCCTAAGAGAAAGATATAAAAATAATAATTAAAAGATACATATAATAAGATTACACTTTCTAAACTTGTGATCCTGAATTAACCTCTTCTCTACCACGTAACATACTCATCTAAATATATAATAGATGATTATGAAGCCTGTCATAATCACAATACATGCATGCTAATCATTAATTCAAAAGATAAAGAAATTCATGAATTTTCAGAACAGCCTGAATAATTTCTAGCCATCAAGGCTCACGTGCAAGAACCTAGAAAACAAAAACTGTCTTCTTAGCTTAAAGTTCAGAAAGTTATCAATGGCCCTTTTAATAAAATGGACAAATTTAGAATTCACTGGCCTGGTAACACCATGCAAGGAGTAGCATAAGTTGAAGAAAAGAGTAACAAGATGCAATAATCTTGACAAAGACGGGGAAGTAACATTTAACAAAAACTTGAGCGTGTATGCTCATTCTATTGATGGAAATTGGTTTTACATAAGGGTATATAACCAGTATTGTACAGTTTTCTAATGTACAATTAATGTGCATGAATAGCAAAGAATGACCTGAATACTATCTATCTAATCCTTTGGATAAAAAACAAACAAAATCTGGTAACAAAGGAAAATCTCCAAAGTAACCAAAAGAAATATAAAATCTTTTTACAAGAAGAGGTGATGGAGAAGAGCCAGAAGGGCACTGAACAAAAAGCTCAATCATCTTCGAGGAGGGTCAACAGTTGGATTCATTTCTATTTCTGCAGTCTGAGAGTCTCTTAAATTTCTGAACTTCTCTGCTTCCCTTGCAATCTGAATATCACGGGGTCTAGCATGCTGGATGAAAGATTTGACGATAAAACGAGGAGCAAGTGCAGCTATTGTTATGGAAAGCAAGCACAACCAGAATTTAGCTTCCCCGGCTGCATGGAAAATGGCCCTGCAAAAATGATTTTACATGCAAATCAGTCTCTACTTCTCTGACTTATAAGTTGATCAGCATAAATCAAGCGTATCCTAAAAACTTCTTTGTTACCATGTGAGCTGGTAAGTTGTGAGAAACATTAAAACCACAAAAGTTTCTTGGTTGATTTACAAGATAAGAGCAGAAATACTAGTGGTCATCGTGATTCAATTTTAGCAAGTGCAGCTTCTGCATGGGAAATCAAATTCCAATATATTCTCTTGCAGATTAAGTTAAATTTTGGAAGGGAAAGGGCTCTGAAAATTACATCGAAACACATACTACTATATGGGACATCTATTTTTCACGAGACATAAAGAAAAGCATAACAGGTATATTTGAAGTTAGCAGAATATGAATGAAGAAGAATTATATCCTTCCAGTTTGTCTATTTATTTATTTTGCACTTTCTTTCTGTTGGAGTTGTATTAAAGGATTTAAAACACAGGCTAAGTGTGCAGAGGTCTCAAGGCCTAGGAGACAGATTAACTATAACAATGGAATTGAAAGTCTTAGCTTCCATCAACTAAACAGCAGCTCTAACCCAAAGGGTCAAAGACACTAATTAAAGTGCAGCAGATTGCAGTAAATTGCTGATCTGCAAAAGAAATTGTTTGATGGAATGAATTATTTCTAGGAATTTTCTGTGGTACTGCATCTCAAACTAAAAGGTCACCTAGATTTTAAAGAAAAGAAGCATCATCTTCGGAAACCAAAGTTTTATGTTTGGATTTCTTCTCTTCAAATCTTTTAGGTTTCAGCAATTTGCTCCGCGGACTAACAAGTTGTGTGAAAGAGTCTTTGAATGTGCCTAAAACTGTATTCTCTGAAGTGGCTAGACCTAAGACTCCCCAAAAGCAAGAACAAAGTGGAAGAGAAGACAGGCCCAAAAAAAGGAAATCATAGAGGATTCACCATGCAATTCACTATAAATACAGTATAAGCAAATGATGTGGATTGTGGAGTGTCCACACACAAAAAGAGATACATTATCTAGAAGCAAACCAGCAGAGTAATCTTACCAGTATCCAGGTAGAAACGTCAGCGTGTCAATGACCATGACACAAATAAAAGTGGCTACTATAGATCCCCAAATGGCAGCATGAGTAATCCAAGACCAACGGATCACATCCATTGCTAGATGTACATTGACCAAAATAACAACAGCAAGTGTCCATAGGTCTCCAATGCTTGAGATATCAACCTCACTTTCCCAGTATGCTAGAACAGGTACAAAGAAGGCCACTACACTTTGCCATAAGGTGTCAATCATGGTTACCCAAAACAATTTCTTATTATAGCTCTCTTGCCTTTGTCCAGCACCGTAGAGTTGCGGATACTTCATAAGAGTCACTCTACTTAGATCCTTATCAAGAATCCCAACAACTATTGTAGGCACTGCAGTATATATTATGGAGTATAACATGCTGCTCCAGTCAGTTAAAGCAGTGCTCAAAGTGAAAGCTGTAAAGAGAGCATACCTGAGCAGAATAATTAAAAAAGGGTCAGCTGGTGCTGAAAAGAAAATTCACAAACTATTTCACAAATCCATACCTAGGTAGTCCCCATTATGGACCACTAACATTCTACATGCAACTTTAGTCAGACATTATCAAACAATTTGGCTGATGTCCCAACATATATTACTCATTTACTAAACTCTTCATAACTATATTACAACTTGACACCAGCCATTAAGTGAGTATTTTAAGCTATGTTTCTCTTTTAAACTTAGAAAGGTTTAGTGCTAATGCCTAATCATATTTTCCATTGGATTGTGTCTAAATTACCAATTTCTAGATATAGTGAGAAGCATGAGAGAGAATTGTACTCTTGCTACAAGTACACTTACCAGAATAAGACAAAAACAAGGATAGCATTTCTGTAGAAATTGTATAATATCATGTAGCCCATTCGTTGATAATTCCAATGGCCATGAACCAACAGAAGAGGGACCAAGAATCTGAACTGTCCCATTGCAAAATCTGAGGCCATCACAGCTTGACGTCCCTCTTGGCCACTGATGCCAATGCCCACATCAGCCATTTGGATCATTGACACATCATTTGCACCTGAAATCATAACCATGAAGTTTAGATCAGTATTGCTTCTGTAATTTTTTTCTTTTGTCACTTGCCATGTAGTTTATTTCAGACAGTACAATTCCCAATGCCCACCGAAAAGAGTAATAACACTTACCATCCCCAATTGCGAGTGTCATATCATCTGTGCGGTTCTTTATGAGAGCAACAATACCGGCCTTTTGTAATGGGGCCACCCGACAACAGAGTACAACAGAACAATAACTGGCCAACTGGAATAGCTGCATTGAAATGATGTACAGTTTTAAGTAAAGAGCATATGCAATTTATGTGATTGTGTAGTAGAAACAAACGATGAGAGAGAGAGAGAGAGAGATTAAGATCTACAAGCATTACCAGTTCTTCAAGTTCGCCGTCAAGGACATAAACAAGGCTTGTTCCATCAATGATCAGAGCAATTGGACTTGCTCCAGCTCCAGTGTTTTCCTCGGTATTATGTGGCATTAGACTCTTACACCTAGTCAGTGCCGCTTCCAAAGACCTTTTACATGACTCCTTAGATTTGTTATTTATCACAATCTGAGTCATATTGCTCGTCAAAAGTTTTGAGGAATAGCCAATTGAAATTGCAGTTTCTTGCTTGTCCCCAGTCAAAACCCAAACTTTAATGCCTGCCACTCTTAAGGACTCAATTGCTTCTGGAACACCTTCCTGCAATTTATCTTCAATACCAGAGGCACCTAATATGGTGAGGTTCTTTTCTACATTGCCAGCTACTTTCCGAAGTAGAGCTGCCCTACCAATCACAGCAGTGTTTGCTGCCTCATAAGAAGACTGCCATTCCTCAAATTCTGAAGCACCCATTTCTCTCATTCCCACTACAAGAGTTCTGAGACCCATTGAGGAATAAGAGTGTAGATGCAGTTCTGTTGCTCGTACTACATTCAAGCTTAATGATTTATCTATGACACCAAACATGGATGTATCAGCACCTTTTACAAAGACTTTTACTGTGTTGTCAGGGCAGCCTAATATTACTGACATCCTCTTCCGATCACTGTCAAATTCATGTAATCCCAGTACATTGAACCTGCATTACCATGAAAGCGGGATTAGCGTCATAAGTAACTAAAACAACATCGCATCAGGGAGAGTGTAACATGAGAGTTGTATAATAGATACAAAAAAGGTTCAAATTTCCAACAGTCTAATGAAAAGAAGGCCGATTAATTCACAGCTAAAATATAAGATAGAATTTCGATTGAAGGTGTGTGTGGGCTCTCACAAATTTATATTTGATAAGCATGATTTAACTAGCTTTTCATGAATTTAAAGCTTCATGTTTCCATTGAATTTCCTTGTAATCAGTAATTCTAGTTGCTGAGCATTTAAAGCAACACATATCTAATTACCACAGTAAGGTTGGACCTCCAGTAGTACAAGAAAAATTAAACAAGCACATAAGTTGAGAAAAGGGGAAAAACTAAGTTTAACATTACCTTTGTCTTTCTCCTTGAACATCTATTACTATATGGCCTGATGTTCTCTCAATGAGCATGAACCCATAAGCAGCAGCAGCATAAACCAATGCCTGCTCATCCGGAGACTCCCCTTGGTAATCTACCAACTTCACAGACGGATCAGATGTCTCCACAGCAAGAGGGACAATTGTGTTGCAAGCAGCTAATGCAAGGAAAAAATCATGAACATGTTTCCCTTCATCTAAATGCTTCCCCTTTTTTGATATATTCAAAAGCACTGGATCAACCTTCACCTTCATTTTCGGCCTTAAAACCTGATCGTCCACTAGCAAAATAAGAAAGAAAATATAAGTTCCACTGTGTTATAAAACAGTCGCCAACAAAGAAAGGGTTATTTTTCTTTATCTAGGGGGGAGATGATGAAAAGTTGTAGTACCTTGAACAGAGCATCCAGCTACTTCTTCTTGAGAATCTGATTTTGCACTACCATAATCTACACCGCAAATGCTTGCACATTGAAATTCCATCTTGTTCTCAGTTAAGGTACCAGTTTTGTCAGAGAAGACATATTTTATTTGGCCCAGATCCTCATTTATGTTAAGAGCCCTACACTGGAATCTTGAGTTTGAAGTTTCATCGTACATTCGAGAATCTTGGATCATAAAGTAAGCCTGACCAACACGAACAAGCTCCATAGATATGTACAGTGATATAGGGATCATAATCTGGTAGACAATAACTGACATCAGAAAAGTAAACACTATTTCCAGTCCCCAGCCATAATAATTGTAGTCTTCAACTTTGTCTTCTGAGAAATCCAATTTCCTGTAGAAGGGGATGGTATTCAACTCATCCTTGTGGTCCCTCAACCAAAAACCGGCACAAATGGAGACAAGAGTACATAATGCAACAAGGAAGATAGAAAGGATAATGATCTCTCTGTTCATGCGGGTCTCAAGACGGCTCCTCTTTGATGGAGCTCCAGAGTTGTTGAGCATAGCTTTAGTTTCTCTTCCAGCATAAACTGCAACGCCAATAGCCCAACTAGTGTTCTTGAGCTCACATCCACGGAGGATTATATTTGAAGGTCCAAGAGAAACACGCTTTCCATCTATTTCCATATTAGCATGAAAACCATAAATGTTCCTATTCGGTTTCTCACATTTGATCATCCCACTAATACTGTCCTTTTCTGGCATCTTCATTTGCGTCTCCTGCTTTGCATACCGTGTCTTCAGATTTGATTCCCCATCTAAATTAATAGTCTGGATATAGGCAACCCCAGTGGGGTCACTTGTCGAGAGCAATACCATATCACAAGGAATGGTACCACTTGATGAAATTTTGATGATTTCACCCACCCTTATCTCCTTCCATCTTTTCTCTTGAAACTGACCATCCAACAACACCAACGCCAACCGGTTATTCTCAATCCTGTCAGAACGATGACGCCTATAATCTTCGTAGGCATCTTTAACTGCTGTAACTAATAGCACAAAAGCCAATGGAAGAATTGAAGCTCCTCGACCAAAGACAGCCAACATAGGAAGCTGATTAAGGATAGCAATCACTAGAAAGTAGATGTATGCAACTCTATGGAACTGCTCGAACAGGTTTCGAGGCAAGAAGGTCACAATAGAGTATTTTGCAGTCCTAATTGAATTCCCTGAAAATTCAAACTTCTCGTTTGTCCTTTCAGGATCACTTAAATAAACAATTCTAGAATCCTCATCACTAATCTCTTTTTGAGATGTTCCATACCCCTCAGAATCAGCACCCCTCGACCCATATCTCACAGTTTTTGATCCTAAATCACCTAAATTCACCTCCCTGACAGACCCCCCACCAGACGCCCTTGACCTATTAGATGAAATGCTTCTTATAGAAGACGAATTCATCATAATGGAATCACTAACTGTGGAGTTCTCCATATTAGTTGAATCCAACACAGAAGATAATTTAAGATTATTCAAGGCAGATGGTTTTAACAGATCAGCAACAACAACAGGTGTATAATAAGGAATCTCAAGATCATGATCTCAAAATCACAGACTCATCAAGCAGCTCAAAACTAAAATTTATCAGATACATCAAAACCCCAGACAGTAAATCACCAACCCAAGCAAAAATCAACCCAAAAATTCAATCTTTAGAATCTCACAATACACTACACCCAAAAGTCAACTATCAAGAATAACAAAAAAACACAATCTTTACTATATTTCATAAAAAATACAAAAAAGGGTGTTCAGCTATAGATGTAAATCACAACTTACTTGTGTAGGTGTAATAGAGAAGAAATGAAACTGAGATTCTTGTGTGTGTGTGTTTTGTGCAAGGTGGAATGGGAATAATAATTTGTAAAATAGGGATATAAGTGAAGAAGAAATTCAAAGGTCAAAGACATTGTAGAAGCTGTTCTTGTTTGAAATTATGGGGTGGCAAAGAGGGGGTGGTGGGGTCGTAGGGTGGGGGTGAAATTTACAAGAAGATGGGAAAAGGATTATTAATTATAAAGAAAGAAAATGGAGAGTCGTTAATGGTAGGCTACAAATAGCAAAAAAACAAAGAAAATGGTTAGAAAATAGTTGCACGTTGTTTGTATATATTGAAGTTGTGCCGGTGTTCTAGAAGGAAAGGCTGCTACTTCTGCTTCTTCTGCTTCTGCTAATACATTTTGTACAGGTGTGTTTGTCCAGTGACAATTTTTTGTGTGTGTTCTTATGATTATTGTTCTTTTGGAGTGTCGTGCGGGCTGGGGTGTGTTGGGGGTGGTTAGTAAGGTTGTTGAAAATCGAATCGAGATTGATAATTCGAATCGAAAAAATATTTATAGTTTAATGGTTATTTTCTTTGTTTTTAAATAAGTGATTATTTTAGATTGAGCGCACTCTTTAAGAAATTGCTCACTCCTAAAAAAAAAGAAAATGTGTTTTCACTAGTTTACCCCTAATTAAATTTTGTACATTTAATAAGATCTTTTCTAATTAATAGATTTTTAGTTAGGTAAACAAATGCAAATTTGAAAAAATATAATCAATTTATTCTTGAAAGCCTAAATGATCACTTATTAAGGAACAAAATAAAAAGATAAAATGATCACTTATTTAAAAACGGAGGGAGTATGTAGTGGCTAAGCTTTTTATTTTTTATTGGATTATTAATTTTGTAATAATTTATAATTTTTTTAACGGGTTAATTGATAATTCGATAATAGTATAGCTTCATTATGTTTTATTACTTAGATTGCGCAAGTAACGTAAAATTAGTTGGTTCCATTTGTCAAAACAACGGTCCATATTAGGAAATTTAATTAGCCTGCACAAGATATTTAGTGAAAGGATTTTAAAGCACCCTGCTAGAAAATTATATAATCCGAAAGAATTAGAATCTACCCCCGCCACCCCACACCCCACACCCCACCATTTTAGGTACTTCGAAGATATTATTTAAAAATTATTTATTAAATATTATGTTTGCTATTTCCTACTTGCAATTAATCTTTTTGACATTATGTGCTGCCAATACTTAATCTGAACTAGTAGATTCCAATTTAATGAAAATTGATTTTCAAAAATTACTTGATAATTTCTGAAATACTCTATTAGATTTCTAAGAGTATTATATTTGTTTAATTTGTCACGTTGTTTGTAAGTGATTTTTTAATGAAGAACTTTTTTTTTTTGTGAAATTTTAATGGTTAAATTGATAACAATCAATAACTGATTAATCGATATCTTAACAGTTTAACATATCTACAAATCGATAATCGATAACTTTTAAAATTGAAATGAACCGTGACTGACACGCTTCCCTAGTGGTTAGTCCCTATAAGTTTGAAATTTGGCTTAATACATTCATATCGCCTCAAATTTGTCAGTAAATTTCATTTAGACATTCAAACTTCGCTTGTTTTGATTGAGCACCTGAACACATAATAAAGTGTTCCTATAGACACTTTCGGTTCAAATTTTTTTTTTTTTTTTTTTGCACATATTCTCAAATTATGTTCGTTAAGTCGATAAGTTAATCACTTAAAATATGTCCTCCTCGATTAAGTTTTTTCTAGAAGTTTTCAGAAAAGTAATTTTGAGTGAAATTAAATTATTGTTTTCACTCACAAAACACTCATAGATCCGAAATGATTTACTAATAAATAATTAAATGCAATGAAAGTCGTCTTGATCCTATATATATGGTTGATCAACGAGATTATGTGGTTAAAAAAAGTATAGTAATAAAAAAGTGAAAAATTAGAGGGCAAGTCAGATTTATTTGCAAAATATTGTAAAAAATAAAATAAAATATCAAAAAATGTCTAGTTCAATTATTTCCCAAGAAAAATTAGAGGGCAATTTTTATTTATTTTTTTCATTCTAGTTAGAACATTAACTAGAATGTAATAGTAATGGCTTATTATGAAAGCATTTAAAGTACTGTTTCATGGCAACTTGTTAATTACTAGTAGTCGATTTGTTTATATTTTTTTATATTATTAATCATTAATATTATTCTTATTTTGTCCCTTGGTTTAAACAAAAAGAAATTCAGTTTCTAACTTTTAGTTTAAATGAGCAAGACAATTTTTGGAGTGTTTATGTGACTTAGAAGCAAAATTTAGGGTCAAAATTTCTACTTTAAGAAAAAAACTTAACCTAATGGCTAATGCACTTTGATCTTAATATAAATTACCATATCCTGCAATAGAAAAAAAGACAAAAAAGAAATATATTATTGTAAATATACAGAACTGAATTCCTAGAAATGGAAATATTAATTTATGACACGAAAGATCATGGGGAAAAAATAACTGTAGTTAACTGATATGAATGAGACGCCTATATATTGTTACTTCTGCTTTAATCTTGGTATTCGATATATTTATATTGGGTCTCGATTAAATATGGATTCACGTGAGAAAATTTCACATCTGGAATAAAGCGTTCCCAAACAAAAGTGACTCCATTCTAGCAAGGTTCAGACCCGAAAATTTTACTTAAAAATGAAGAAGTACTTATCACACTTTCAAAATCCATAATATTTGTGTCACTTTCATTCATTAATGTTTTAAGCCCTCTAAAGTCTCTTTCTTTTTCCTTTTTTTTTTTCCCTCTCTTTCCCTTTATTCTCCCCCCTTTTTAGGCTCTTAATATTGTGACGTAGGTTTGGTACGTAGCCAAATTATTTGGTTCGTTATAAAGAGCATTAACAAATCAACTTTAATTTTTGTCATATCAGTATCTGATACTATCGAGCGGAAGCTTTGCTACAACGATAAAAATTATATATTGTCATGTCAGAAGATTGAAAGTTTAAAATTACACATAATGACTTCAGAAAATTACACATAATGATCTTAAAATTAGGTGATCTTGAATTCTAATCTTTATTTGCTCCGTGGACAAATTAACCTTCAAGGTCAAAACTCAAAAGTGTTACTTATGAAACAAACAAGGTCAAAAGTTCAAGATCACTCACTTTCAAAGTTATTCTGGTAAATTATCCGAGTGAATAGCTAATACCATATGTAATTACTCAGCCTACGAAAGATAATACCCGCTTTAAGCTTGATCCCACATAGTCATAAAATCACATCACTAGGATCTAAAACTTACTTTCTTATATATAAAATATTTCTCCTCTCCTGTGTATTTTATTAATTTAATATTTAACTAAGATATTATATAAACCCAAACCCCACGTTGTGGGAATACACTGGGTATGTTGTTGTTGTTGTTGTATTATATAAACCCAATGTGATACGGTCCTTTCTCGAACCTGAGACTTAACAAGAGTTAAGTGCATCAGGTTGTTTTTTTAATTATACTTATCAAGAACAATTACATATTTTAAACTAGGTTCTTAACTATTTAATTATTTGAAATTCATTTTAAGGAGAAATTGGAACTTACAGGTTATGGCAGGCCACGAAGACAATATCTGATAAATATTTGTTAGAGAACTTGTTTTTTGTTTCAAAATAAAACTTACTAAAGTAATTATGTGATGTCACCTAGTCAAGTGGACAAACATTTTTTGTTGGAGAAAAGTGGGAAAATACAACAATAACAACATATTCAGTGAATTGCCACAAATGAAATCAGGGAAAAATAGATTATACGCAGAATTTACCACTATCTCTTGAAGGTAGAGAGGTTGTTTTCAAAGAAAGATGGAAAGTTGAAAGTAAATTAAAGAAGCCTGTATTAGTTTATCTGAATAAAGCTCAATGAGGAAGGTTCTAAAATCAGAATTCAGAACACTGATTAATACAAAACCACCTTTTGAAAGTTTGTTTTTTTTAAAAAAGAAAGATACAAGATCACTTTTTCTTTTTGATAACACAACATATACCTTCATTGTTGTTTTAAATATTGTACAAAATTTCACTCTTTATTTTTCTACACGTATATAATAGAATTATATCATATTATAATTATAAAGAAAGTGACATGTTTGGCCACTTATACGTTTAATTTATTCTTATTTAATTTAGATGGTGACTTGATCACTAGTTAATTACTAATTATATACGCAAATATATATACGAATACTTTGCTTCCAGGTTTTAATTTATTTTCATTTATTTCAATAATTTAAACCAATCAGTACTTTGAGATGTGTCTCATTTTGGAATCTTCTTTTCCGTGAATCATCCGCCAAAAAATTCAACGTTTTTTTTCTTCTTTAATTATTATTATTATTATTATTATTATTATTATTATTATTATTATTATTATTATTATTATTATTATTATTATTATTATTATTATTATTATTATTATTATTATTTCAAAGCAAACCAATTTCAGAACATTATAGTACTACTTTTTCTCCACTACCCCATGGGAAAAAGAAATCCCAGTTTGACCGTTGTTGCAAGAATTTCTAGTCTAAAATTCAAAGAATTTTAGGACCCGTTTGGCCATAAAAACCAAAAACGTATTCACTTTATTTGGTATTCACTTTAAAGTTGAAAATAGAGTTTCACTTTATTTGGTATTCACTTTAAAGTTGAAAATAGAATTTCACTTTATTTGGTATTCACTTTAAAGTTGAAAATAGAGTTGGAGTTGTGTTTGACCATAGTATTTTCAAAAATATTTTAGACTATTGAGTTGGTCTAGTATTTAAAAATAAAGTGAGGAAAAATTGAATCCAAAAATAGTGAATACACCTCAAGAAGTGTTTTTCAAAAACCAAAAATTGTGAAAACATATTCCAAAATATGTTTTTGATTTTCATTGCCAAACAAGTATTCTGAAATAAAGTGAAAACGTATTTCAAATATTATGAATAATATTTATGGTCAAACGCCTATTTACATATTTCTATCTTATAGGGAACTTGAATTTTAACACCCAAGCATAACAAAAATAATAGAATGTTCCACTTCGACAGATGTGAATGCCTGACTTTATTTGTCAACCTATTGAAAGTTGATCTTGTCATATTTTGCTTTTGTGGTATCAAATTAGTTGTTATATTTTGCTTTTCGAGAGTTATTTTGATTAATTTTTGAAATTAAGTTAAATTAAATCAACTCAATATATATATTACAATCAAAAATTAGATATTCAAAAATTATATATACGAAAAAACCTATATTTTAAAATATTGATCGAAGTTTACATAATTTGATTATCGAAAAGTGAAACATGACATTGACAACTAATTTGGGACGGAGATAGTACAAATTTATATTCTCTGTCTCTCCTTATACAATGATTAATTGATCAGAGTACTATTTTTATAATCATTTAGAATTAAGAAAAGTGATTCTAGAATATATACTATTTATTATTCAAAGACATTTTAATACTATTCTCTAATTAACGTGAGAAAAACGAGTACTAATCTCCTCAGTATTTGACTAGACAGGAAGAATCTTCTGGTAGACTATTTTATTGTTAAATTAATCCCCAATCACCTAATTTGTTTTTTTTTTCTCTTTTCCCTCTTCTTTCCTTGGGGAATTGACGTGTTTATAGAATATAATAATTCAATTTTGTAATGCTGGAATGGTATTCACCAGCCTAATGTCACCATTGTCTTAATTGGAACTCCTTTTGGTTATGTGTATTTAATTGCTGATAAATAAATTTAAAAAAATAGAATATTCTTCATCGATGAACTTTTTCTATTTTTCCTTCATTGGCCTGCCATAATTAATTATTAGTTGGCCCCACTAATTGCCAATTGTATGCCATTTGCAAGATAATCCGAAGGTTCTTCGTTCCTGCATGAAAACAAAATGAGAAAAAGCCTTGACGTATTCAAGAGGAATATATTTACACGAATACTCATTGAGACTTTTACTAATTACGAGAATGTCTCTCGTCAGTGACGGAGCCGGGAATTCAAAATATGAATAGGTAAACATAAGAACTAGCCAAAGGGGTTCAACATCTACTATATATACATGACAAATAATTTTAACCATATATAAATAGTGTAATTTTTCGCTAAGAGGTTTGGATGAACCCCTAAGCCTAAGGTGGCTCCTCCCCTGTCTCCCGTGACACGTGAATTACAAACTACAAAGTACAAAGACTTATGTCTTGCATTCATTGATTTGGTGTACGCGTTTTTACGCTTCACTTATCCCCCATATTTTCGTTTTGAACACGACAAATTACAAGGTATAAATAAACTAATATAACAGACATCACTGTCATTCTACGTAGCAAAATTTTATCAAAATCTTAAATGTAAGTAACCCTTGAAAATCAAAATTCCAATCCCTAACATGACATTGAGACATTAGGATATACACATAATTAAAGATGAAGTTAGCTGGCATATACAATGAACAGTGACAGAGATACGTTCAGGCTGTTTTGTCTAATCAGTGATTTGTTGTTCCTCAGGTTCTTCACTTTCACTGTTACTATTTTCTTGTAACTCACTAACTGCTTCTGTAATTTCAGCAACATTATCTTCATCGTCGTCGTCATCTGATGATTTTTCAATGGCTGTATCTATAGCATCATATATTTCTTCAGCAGCTTCAATTTCTTTCCCTGTTTCTTTAAGTAACACTTGAGGAAACTTCAAGGGTTTCTCCGGACAATCTTTAAAGAAAGAATTCATGGTCATGAACCTAAAGACCTGCAATAGGCGGCGTTTATCTCTTTGAATATCTGAACTCAATAGTTTCTGCAGCAGAGTTGGTTCTCTTGAACTTTTTGTAACCTGAGTTGCAGATTCACGGTTCACGTCCACTTTTCCTGCAGGAAAACCCTTTTGATCACAAGTATTTGATGAATCGGAGTTTCCAAATCTTCGTTTCTTTGAGAAGCGATCATTTCGATTGAACTTTTCTCTTTTATTGAACCTTTTTTGGAACCTCTCTTTTCTACTCGGTGGCCTTTTTTGCTCCCTTCCATCCACTTGGTTCTCAGTATCCGACAGATAGGATAAAGGTATTTCTGCAGCTTCAAAGCCTAACTCAGCCTGCTTGGCTAGAATTTCCTTGAGTTGCTGCAGAAAGTTCAACGACTTAAACCAACGTGAATAGTAAAGAATTACCAGCAAATACAGACAATGAAATTGATGAAGAGAGAGAGAGAGAGAGAGCCTTTTTGAACTTGCTAATAAGTAAATACAAGTATATGAACAAATACCAAATAATAGTTCCATGGACAATTTACATTAGCCATGCAGGACGAACAGAAATCTACAGGAAGTAGAATATATTTAGTGCAATAAGAGTTGTGTTAAGATAAGTTGCATTCTAGGGTAATTTAGGGGCAAGGATTTGGCAGCGCTATTCTACGACATGTGAACAGAGATTTGTGGAAAATGTCTGTTCATCGAACGGATAAGGGGAACCATTGATTCATTTACTTCCTCCAAGTATGGAACTTCTCTAAGTGTAGCATAAATGCAAATTCAGCATATGTTTAATATGCAAGTCTAGATAACAAAGATATCGGTCATTTAGGTTGAGATGAAAGATATAACATGCTTGCATTTCAGATGTTGTCCAGGCGTTAACTAATTATAAAAGAAGCTTTGGACAAACAAAAGAGTTAAATGGAAAACATGCAATGTCGGGAGGTATGTGAGATACCCTCATACACATACAATGTTAATTAAAATGTGTAAAGAAAGCAAACAAAGAGTAAATGTTCAGTTCTCGTGATTTTGAGACTAGAACCTGCTAAATTTATATGCAAAAAAAGAATTTTGAGGCGGCCTTTTAGAGATTAGGGGAGGAATGCACAAGATCTTTTTGCTTATTATGGAAGAGTGAATTTCAGAAAGCCTTTACGTTTCCTACTTGAGCTGTCAAGTCTTGTTTCTGTTACTTATCTATTGTTTTTACTACCTATTGTTTCCTGTTCTTATATTATTGTCCTTTTCTAGACTGTTTTTATTTTGAGCCGAGGGTCTATCGGAAACAGCCTCTCTACCTCACTTTTGAGGTAGTGGTACGGACTGCGTACACTCTACCCTCCCCAGACCCCACTTTGTGGGAATACACTGGGTATGTTGTTGTTGTTGTACATCCTATAAAGATTGTCCGCTAGTTCTCCAGTCTCAACAGAGAGTTAAGATAAAACCAAAGACCAGCTATTTTTCCACTCACCAATATTCAATTTGCATACATCCACCTCCCTTGATTCTTAAGAGGCAGTACAGTCCAAACAATATCGCACAAAATTTGGAGACAACTGGAAAATAGTCAAGGTACATGATTCCATGTCTTCCTTTAAGGGAAGGCATATGTATTTTGAACTTAGCATGGACCTCAATGGTATTAATATAGCATATATGGAATAGAAAACATTAGAAACACATCATCATGAAGATCCAAATGAAAAGAGTACATAAAATACTATCCTCACATTTTTTAGTTGATATAAGGGATTCATTATACATTTTCACTCACTTAGATAACGCGTCTTTTTTTTTTGCAAGGAAGAAGAAACATATAGCTCATTCATTTCTTCCATAGCTTTCCTTTCATGGTTCCTTGTTCATATGGAGCAGGAAGTGGTAGAAACAGGCAGCTTGGTGTTCCTCATTTCTACTGTAGTATCCCACTACAGCATCCAACGGGAAGATGGATACAACAAGAAAAAGAAGCAGTTTGGACAATGTAGTTTAGCTCCACTGACTTCAGTCTATGTGTACTACAAGATAATATTTTCAAGTACAACATGATGCAAACAGTGAAAAGAATAAAACTGTGGCCTCTGGGCTTGCATAAATGCGCTCTTCTTAAAACTAGCGGTCTTCATTAACAGCGGAAAATGTATATGTAAAAATTGAACTTGAGGAAAAAATGATGTTGCCAGCCTCATGCCAATGACAGCTACAGAGTTCAAAAAACAATTTCTTTTGATAACCAGTTCAGAAAACATTATGTAGATAAAAACCTTAGGACTTTCATGTCACAGCATAAGAAGTGCACCTAGGACAACATTAATCTACACACAGATACACATGCACACAGATATAACAGGTATTTATCGTAAAAACAAATTACACAGTTCGCGTCTTCAGCAACTTCTGATGACATGGGATGCTATTAATTGAGAGAAACGATGATTATCAACATACCTGACGGCGCAACTTGGCAGCACACGAACTATCCTCTGCCTCTACCGTTTTCTCGGTCAGCTGCTGCAGCAAAGAATATTTATTCTTAAGATATGCCATGTTCCTATATATTCAAGTACAAACATCATTTCAATTAGAGGTAACCAACCTTCTCAATGTTTGCTTTTGAAGGGTAATTCTTACGGCGTTCTTCCCGCCACTGTCGAATTTCTTGCGCCGAGTAGGTCACCAAGAGAGATCTTTGCATCACAGAGTAATATCCAAAGAACATAAATCAAAAAGTGAAAATAAAAATGAAGTACAAGAAAACATAGGTGATAAATGGAGAAGGCTTGAGAGGTAGCAGTTCAGAAAACACTAAAGACAACTGCCAAAAGAACAACAAAACCTAAAGATCAACTCCCGAAAGAACAACAAAAGTAAATAGAAATTGATTATGCTGCTATTTTTTCCAGAACAAAGTCCCATCATAAATAGAAATCGTCAAGGAACCATAATGCTATGCAGTCCTTCAGCTTTTCTTTGATAAAGGAGGTGTCTGGCTAACTTGAGCGCACCTTAACCACTCCAGTGGGTAACTTCTACTTTCCATCAACACGGGCACCAGATATATGCGAGCATTCGATTTTATAACGGCTTTCCATTCTCCCATATGACATGGGAAAAACCAATTTGATTGTTGAAGGGTATTTATTACAATTGAACTATGAGTTGGTAATAAATTAGATCATCTTCGACTTTATTGCTAGAGAATCTAAAGAAAATCCCTATTATCCACATCGGACATTTGAAGTTTTTGCTGATCAACTGCTTGAAGAACAGACAAGACACAAGAGACCCCCCCCCCCTCAACCCCCCACAATAAAAATCTCAAAACTGGCCAATAAATGTTAATAAGACTTTTGTTTCCGCTGCATATAATGCAACATAAGATTCCACTAAAACCGAAAAGTACCTCTTTTTCTCCATCTCAGGTTTCACTGAATTAGTAAGAATGTTTTTTTTCTCCCCATTTCTGTGATGACCTGAGAAAAAGGTGTGAATGGAAGTAGTTACTACAAATAATTCAAAAGCAATGACACACAAATATACAAATAGACTGCTGACCTCACAAGCAGCTTATATCCAGAAACAAATGAGACATACATTATAATGAGAAAGATACAGTATACACGATGAGTGGCATTTTCTTTACAAAGTTCTGCTTTTCTAACCAGAATTCAAGCCTACAAATTCAGTGCTGGTCATTGCATCTGCCAACTACTACAATGGTCAGAACACATCATGAAGCTTATTAAGAAAATATTTTTTTATGAAGGAAAAGTACGAAATAATTATCTGCATAACATTGGCATGCAAAGATTCAACCATTTATCATCAGTCGAAATGTGGACAAACTTAATTCAAAACCATACTTACAAAAGGTGAGGTTTACCTCCTTATCTTTTTGTTCTCTTCCAAAAGATGCCTCCCACCCAACATAACCGAGAGAGAGAGAGAGAGGAGGTTTACCTCCTTATCTTTTTGTTCTCTTCTAAAAGATGCCTCCCACCCAACATAACAACAAGAGAGAGAGAGAGAGAGAGAGGGGTAAACAGGTAAAAATGAATCAATCCAAGGCTAAAATTTCTTTAATGAGTATTATTTTGCCAATGATATTCAAATATGTGCAGTATTCCTTGTAACTGTAAGGAGATGTAGCTAAACTTGCATACACCATAGATAGTGAATAACAATATAATATACTTTCAACTCTTTCATCAAAACTTCTTACTGCAATTTTTCATTGTTATACAGGGAAAAGATACTGCATGTGGAGCTAGTATTCACCATTTAAAACTAAACATCAATTTCATGCGTGTGGAGCAATTAAATAACAGGACATAGTCTATTTTTTGTATAGAAGCCCAGATTCTTTTGTAAGCTCCAATGACAAAGCATGTAACTAATGCATCTTCTTGATGCTTTTTTCATGAAATCACTTGCTTCATCCGAAAAAAAGGAAACAGGACAGGTTGGAATTGACAAATCATAGAGATAGGTAAGATGTAAAATGAGCAAAAAAACAAGACAACTCTCACCTTTTTCCAGGCTTTTATTATGAGTTGAGAACTTCCCTTTACCAAACTTTGAGTTCCTAGATATGCAGAAAATGGAGATCAGGAAAGGAATAAGATGGAATGATGGATAAAGGTTATATACAGAACTAAGAAACATAAATGAACCACAAGGGTCGAACATACTTAGCGCCATGCTTTTGATTCCTAGAGAAGTTATTATTGTAAGAATTTTGCTGGTTGCCTTTTGATGGGTTAAGCCCAACAACACATCCAGGATTTGCCTGCAAAATAGTTAATAGAACTCAGATGATCCAGAACACGTCATCGGAAGAAACATCAAATGTGAATAGCCCAAATGGCCCTCAATTCTCCCAGAGCAAAAACATCAGTGTCCAAAACCAACTTCATGTTGTTAATTTTTTTGTGATACCTTGGAGCAACGGTAAAGTTGTCTCCATGTGATCTATAGGTCACAGGTTCGAACCGTGGAAGCAACAACTAATGCTTGCATTAGGGTAGGCTATTTACTGAGGCCCTTCCGCAGACAATGCTAACGCGGGATGCTTTGAGCAACGGACTGCCATCATGATGATGTTTGGACAACCTTGCACGCACCTCGACTGTTCCACCGGGTACTCACCTCCCACAAGCATAGGTACCGGGTAAGGGGTAACTCTGCCCACCAAGGTTTAGGCAGATCGCAACAAATCACCTGACGTTTTTTGTCTTTGTTGGGATTCAAACCCACATCTCCAAAGTTCTCACTCACTTCATTGACTGCTAGACAATATCTTTGGGTTTGGGTGCATTTCATGTTTTTTAACTTTTATGCATAGATCAAGAAGACTTCTATGCTACTCCTGCCGGCCCAAAATAAATGAATTTCTGTAACTTTTTCTATGGTCCAAAATGAATGAATTTTTCAAAGCCCAAAGATGTATTAATTATTTTTTTCTTCCAAAATTACCCCTCTCTTTAATGAGTTTTTCAACTATCTCTAGCTTTAAGAAGAGTTTGGGAAGAAGCAAAAGGGTAATATTGACAAATTGTCCTTTAATTAATGTCATTAACTAACTTTCTTAGGGTGTGTGTCACACCCCAAAAGTTCATTTATTTTGGACGGGAGGGAGTAGCTATTTATTATTTATTTATTCATTGATTCATTTGTTTTTAAATATTTTTATTTTATTTTACGCAAACTCATATCACTGTGATCCTAGATGCAAATCATTTCATTGTTCAAACAGTGATTCTTGAGCCTGTCACTGCACAAACTCATATCACTGTGATCCTTCACTTTACCTCTTTCCCTAGTAAGCTACCAATTGAAAAGGCTTTTCAGAATGCATTTATGCTTCATCATGTAAGGTGAAAGGCAGTGCTCTCACACTATGGGATTTTCTAGTAAGCTCTTGAACAAGCAGTTCCATTTCTTTAATCTAACTAGGTAATGCATGCTTCGGATGATAGATTAAGAAGGTCTAACAGAAGATAACCAAAGAAACTATTTAGTAACAACGCTCAAACCATTTCGAACGCACAACGCAGCTGAAGTACAGCAAAATGGACATGCAGGAACCAAGTGAATTCACCTGTGTATTAGTAGAAGCAATAGCATTGAAGTTCTGAGCTTGTGGCTGCTGAACAAAGCCAAATGGATTCATCAGAGGTAACTGGCCTAGCAATTGCTGATTCACATTAGGCATTTGCTGGACAGCTCCATTGGCATTCAAAAGACCCAAATGCGCATTCATAGCAAAGTTGGAAATTTGAGGCCCCATACCCTGACACACCTAGTTTGAACAATGAGCAGAGACGGGCTTTAGCAAAACTTTTCTGGCCATTTTTTTTGGACAAGGTAACAGACTGTATATAAATCATCAGCACAAAGTGCTGGAAGCCAAATTTACATCGTTGAATACATCCAAAAGAGTAAAAATAGTAGACTAAACTAAATCTTATCTCATCTTACAAGGATCCTAGGATGTCTACTATAGAAACTGGGTCATCTATATACTCTGAGCTGCACCAATAACAAAAACTTATAATGCAATTCATTTTTAAAATATACTCTGAGCTGCACCAATAACAAAAACTTATAATGCAATTCATTTATAAATTTTGCAGAGAACTACTATTGCCTTCAAAACACCTAGAGTTTCTCTTTTTCCAAATGGTCCACCATATTACTGCCCGGACAATTCTCCATGTCTTTTCTGGCCATTATTACATGAGCACAAACAGGAATAGTTTTCCTCTATAATGCAGCTTAGCTCCAATTCACTAGAACAAACAGTAATTATGTTCTGTAGAAAGTGTTAGATGAGAGTTACCAATGCCCTAACTATAAGAAATAATGTCGCCATACAACAAGGCTACAACTTAGACAACATCCTTTTTACTAGTCGTAAGATGACATTTTTCTCAGTTCTCCATCTTACATCTTTCCCCAGCATGCTACTAACTCAGGAGGCTCATCACTATCTATCTATGCTCCATCATCTTGATTCTTAAGAGGAAGGCAGGGTACAATTTATGGGGTTTCCCCGTAGTGCATACCGCAGTCAATAGAATAAGACGGTCTAACAGAAGATGACCAAGAACTACTTAGTGGAAATAAACCACCGCATAAACATTACGGAGTTAAAGTACAGCAACACAGAATGCAGGATCCAAGTGAACTCACCTGTGTATTTTTAGATGAAGGTGAACTCACCTGTGTATTAGCAGAAGCAGGAGCATTAAAGTTCTGAGTTTGTGGCTGCTGAGCAAAGCCGATAGAATTCATCAGAGGGAACGGGCCTTGCAATTGCTGAGTCGCATTAGGCATTTGCTTGGACAAGCCATTGTTAGATTGCTGGACGGCTACGTTGGCATTCGCAATACCCAAATGTGCATTCATACCAAAGTTGGAACTTTGAGGGCCCATACCCTGAGAAACCTGGTATAAACAATAAGCAGAAACATAACTTAGCAAACTTTGTTGGCTAAATCAAGCATCACATATGAGTGCATCCAATAACAGAATAGTGTTCCTCTATAATGCAGCTTACTACAATTCAGATTAACAATAATTATTTTCTGTAGAATGTGTCAGACAAGAGACATAGCAACGAGAAATAATGTAGTCATACAGCAAGGCTGTAACTTAAGACAACATCCTTTAACAGTACATGGAGTTAGATGACGCTTTGCTTAGCTCAATGTTACATCTTTTCCTAGCATGCTACTAGCTAAGGAGGCTCATCACAATCTATCAATGCTTCATCATCTTAGAAGATAGGAAGCATATCACATATGGGAATCACCAGTAAAACATACTGCACTCAATATATTAAGACGGTCTAAGAGAAGACAACGAAAACACAATTTAGTAAGAAACTAAACCAGCTTAAACACAATATGCTTTTGAAGTACAGCAAAACAGAATGCAGGAACCAATCGTTTTCACCTGTGGATTAGAAGAAGCAGGAGTATTGAAGTTCTGAGTTTGTGGCTGCTGAACACTGCCAAAAGAGTTCATTACTGGTGACTGCCCTTGCAATTGCTGAGTCGCATTAGCCATTTGATTAGACAAATTTCCATTCATCAACTGCTGGACATTTCCACTTGCATTCGCACGACCCAAATTCGCATTATTCATGCAAATGTTAGGATTTTGAATTCCCATACCCTGAGACACCTGGTTTGGATACAAAGGAACACTCCCAGGAACACCCTGAGCATAACTTGCCATTTGCATTTGCATTTGCATAGCCATTTGCATTTGCAGAAGCTGATTAATATTTTGCATTTGATTGGGCAAACCACCAAAACCAACATTCTGATTCAAGAATTGAGGTGGGTTAACAATATTTTGGGCCAAGAATTGACCTTTTTGTTGAGAGTTAGCATTATTATTCATCTGGTTCATTTGGAACGCCAAAAGCTGCCCAGAGGAGAAGTGGGTATTCGGGTTGTTGTTTGGAATTGCCATCTGAGGATGAATTTGCATATGGTTTGGCATAAAGCTTCCTGGGTTACCCATAACCTGATTAAATTTAATCAAGAAAACCAAAATCAAAAATCTAAAGTATAATCAACTTAGAGATACAAGACTAACATAAGACGCAAAAAAAAACCGGATAGAGGAGAACCTGCTGGGGAGCTGAAGGAGCAGTTCCATTATGCTGAGGGCGTGAATTTCGAGGGGGTAACATGGTTCTTCGAAGAGCAAAAGTTATTGGCTATGCATGTAACACACAGTGAAGGAAACAGGGGTTTAAGGTTCCAGTTGATTAGGGTTTTAGAGTAAACGAAAGGCTCCAATAATGCGCGCAGGCTCTTTTCTTATTTTTCAGTTCTTCATATACTATAAACTACTTACTACACATATATAAGAAAATATTATATTTTAACCAATTTCAATTATTAAATTTATTTTCTAAATTATCAAATTCAATTTGGTATAAAAAATAATTTTAGTTGTAAATCACATTTTAATCTAATAGAACCAAAAAAACTAAAATTAGAAGTAAAATCACCTGTAATAAGTTAATTATTTTTCAGTCTTCACATAATAAGATATTAGTCTTTACTTTTATTCTATCTAAATATTTTACCATTTGCTCATTCTCCTATTCACCATTTAGTAAATAAAATTAAGTGTTTAGATTTTAACACCTCACTATTTATCTATCGTCAATTTAATATGCACATCTTATCCTTTTATAATTACTTGTTTTATTTACAATGATCAACTTTTTTATTTATTTTAATGTTAGTTAAAAGGAAAAACAAATTGACGAATGAATATCAAATGATCTATCATGGGCAAATAGCTCACCCTTCTCATCCACCTTTGGCTCTAAAATATTCTTCTCATTCATCTTTGAGCCTTATTTTATCCTTTCCTTTAAAAGACCCTTTAGAAAAAAAAAATATTTAATATATAACAATATTTTATTGATTTTAATTTTAATTAATCAAAACCTATTAACCCAAAATTCCAATTCGGATCCCGGATTTTGGTTCCTCTCCATTTCTCATTTCTCTATTTTTTTAAGTTCTTATTTAAATTAGAGACACATGTCATAAATTTAAATTAATGGTTGAGATTTAGTCAATTAATGATAAGCCATAATCCTGAATAGAATAATAAACATCTTATATATTTGCTCCAAAATATAATGCAATCCCGCAATTTTAGCCATTAAATTTATTTTTAATTATATTATTTTTTATTTTTTCAAATATCCGATTGCTATATTATTTATAATACAAGGAAAAAATTATACTAAATTTTGGTAGTAATTTTTTTTTAAAGCGGGAGGACTTCTCTTTCAATATTGAAATTCTTTTTCACCATCCAAAATTAGGCTAAAAATAATTTGAGTGAAAAAAGTTGTAGCAAAATATCATAAGTAAACATGCTGCATAACAAAATTTACTCAAGGCAAGTAAGAATATTTTTTATATTTTGGAAAGATATCTTGTACAACTAAAATTGTGAGATTAAAATAATATTTTAAAAGTAAATGTATACAAGTAATTAATTATTTTAATCATAGTTGAGACTTTTTATTAATTTACTAAATCTCAGTCGTTAATTTAAATCTATAACATATGTCTCTAATCTAAATAAGAACTTGAAAAAAATGGAGAGATGAGAAATGAATAGGAGCTAAATCCGGGATCTGAATTGGGTTTGTGGGTTTTAATTAATTAAATTTCAACTAATAAAATATTATTATATATTAAATGAAAATCCTAATTATTATTCCTAAAAGGTCTGTCAAGTAAAAGGGCAAAATAAGCCCCAAAGGTGTATGAGAAGGGTATTTTAGAGCCCAATGATGGATGTGAAGGGTATTTTAGAGCCCAAAGATGGAAAGAGGGTATATTTATACCATTTTCAATACTTGAAGGGTAATTTAGGCACTTCTCATTAAAGCAAATGGTGTGAATTATAATCGTCGATTATTATATGCTAAAAGTTTATGTATAAAATATAAAGGCAAAATATAAGAAAATAAAATAAATAAAGAAGTAAAGTTTTCACTCTTTTATACTGTTAATAATTAAGGTGGTGTTTATTTTTTTTTCTCAACTCAAATATATCTTTTACAAGGTGAAAATCGAATTCACACATAAATTGTAAGTTGAGGTAGTCAACCATTTCCCACTTAATTTAGTTATTAAATGACATCATCATCCATTCTTACACAATAATTGCCATTATAATTTTAAGTCATGATTATATTTATTGTAGAGAAATTGCAAATTTCAACTTATTAGAACAAAAAACAAAACATTTATCCAAAAACCATTTCTATCAGTGAATTTGATCTGTGAAGTCAATTTATAGTTTATTCAGTTTGTCTTCGGAGAGGTACTTCAGAATTTTTTACTTCCAAAAATTTGCGCCAGTATGGCCGGAAATTGGCTACCGCCGGCACAGCTCACCGGAAGTGGGCGGCCGGTTTTTCAACCAGGTGAAGTAGAGTGCAGCCTTCTCTCCTCCGTAGACCTTTTTTCCGAAGAAAACCCCAGTTTCCCTCACCTTAAATCCGGCCTCCTTATTCTCACAACTCATCGTCTTATCTGGGTCCAAGAATCTACTACTTCTCCTACTGCCATTTTCATCCCTCTTTCAGTCATCAACCACATCTTTTCCCTTAAAAAATCCATCAAGTCAATGTTCGCCAGCCCAAGATTCCGATTCCAGGCTTCACTTGGCGAAAAGGGGACGAAAGGGTTGGTGGTAATTACTTTGATTCTTAGGGGTAAATCGGATGTAGATTCCTTTGTGGAGAAGTTTTGGGAAGCATGGAGAAAGAAGGCTTGGGAAGATGGGGTAAAATCTGGGTCGGAGGCGTCAGGTTCTGGATCGGGGTCGGGTCATGGGTCGGGTGGTGATGGAGGATTGGCGGTGAGGATGCCGGTTGTTGGGGTAGCTGGGATATTGAGGAAAGAGCAGGAAATGTGGGAGAATACTGATAAGAGCTTGCAGGAAGCTTTTCAGGATTTGAATGCTCTCATGGTATGGTAAAGTTTAAGTCTTTTTATCTGTTTGATTATTTTATGTGGAGACTTGGAAATTTGGTTGATATGTAAAGAATAGGTTCAATATTAGCTTTAAAATGTGCTTGTCTTGGCACCAAGGGTGTGACCTAGTGGTCAATGACATGGGTTGAGAACCATGTGGTCTTAAGGTTCAAATTCCAGCAGAGACAAAAACCACTAGGTGATTTCTTCCCATATGTCCTAGTCTTGGTGGACAGAGTTACTTGTTGGCCCGGATACCATGGTTATTAAAAAAGTGCTTGTCTTGACATGAAAGATCTCTTCTTCTTTTTTTGGATTGATAGGTAAAGCCAGAAGGAACTTCTAGCGTTTGCATATTGGAACATATGCAATTTAGTTTCTGAAATGAAGCATGCAAGAGTTCGTCTGTGTAAAATTTGGTTTTCATTTATAACACTGTAGTGACTAAGATTTCTTTGAAAGGGGGAACATATGCAGTGAAATTTATCCATAAATAAGGAAAGAAAGATTAGGATACAGTGGATGTTCATGAATTCATGTCAGAGTGTACTTCATGTTAAGTAATTCCATTGATGACAAAATAGAGGTGGAAGAAAGTTTGAGAGACCTTGCCAGTTTAATGATTGAATGGACTAAGTTCTTGTAGTAACACTCAGATAAAGTTCTTGTAGTAACACTCAGATATTAGGATTACATGTATAATTCACAATACTACATTTCTTACTTAACAATCGGCTTATCGATTTTATTATACTATATTTATTTTGTTTTGGCCAAGTGAAAATTCTAGGACTTCTACTAACTCTATGTATGCAAATCAATTTGTTTGGTGGATAACTTAAGTTTGTTACCTGCGTCTGTCTCTACTATCGGTTGATATAGTTCTCATATACAGAATAAGGCTAAAGAAATGGTGATTCTAGCAGAGAAAATGAGAGCAAAGCTTCTCTCTGGCTCAACTAGTCAGGCCACTGGCACAAATGATGAGGAAATTGGAACCAAAGAAGAGATGCAAGAATTGCTTTTAAGTGTTGGTATTGTGTCTCCTGTTACTAAAGAATCTGCTGGTGCGTTGTATCATCAACAATTATCTCGGCAGGTATTTTATCCTGGTAGCTATGTTAGTAAGTGCATCCATTTTTATGGGCTAGTTTTTATTATAATCGCAGCTAAAGTTAGATGCCAATGTATGCAAGCACATTTGAAGTGTTGTCTTTGCCTTTTGACTTCGATAACAACATGTTGCTACCTGATGAAAATTTAATCGAGAGTCCCCGCCCCCCATAGTTGATAATTTCCCTTTTGATGTTAAACCTTTGATATCTTCTTTTTGTTGGACCTGTGAACCAGTGATTTTATCTGAGCAGAGCCAAGCAATAGTTAAAAAAAAAACTTTCAAGTGCGGCAGATCTTCCCTATCAACCTCACAGATTACAGATATCAATCTTAATCCTAATTCAGGCCATGTAAGACCGTAACTTACTTGACGGATTTGCTGCAAATTTCGAAGTGGATCATGAGAATGTTAAGCAAGTAGCCACCAAAGAGAACTTATTTTGACTCATAATAATATAAAGAGCACATCACGAGTATATGAAATGTTTCTAATGTCTTGATATAGAATGTAGTTTGGCACAAGCGAGACATTACAACTCCTCCATTCCCCGCCTTAAAAATAGTCTTTTCTTGTTCCCTTCTGATGAGTAACAAAAAGGTTTAACACGTGAACTCTTAGGTCCAAGCTCTTACATACAAAATTAAGCCATCTGTATATAGGGGTAGTATATGAGGACCAAAAAATATACAGAAAATATGAATCCTAAGTATCAGGCATAAAGAGTTTTTGCTTGCCTCAGAACCCCTTAAATTTCTCTCCCTCCAAACTGCCCACATGACTGCTTGATGGACAACTTTCCAGGCTTTTGAATTCCTTCTTCAAACTACACCTCCGCAAAAGCTGTTTGTCTGTATGCCTAGTTTTTCCAGTCAGGTTTTTTGTCACTTTTTCGTTCTTTCAACCTTTTTGACACTAGTCCACTTTTTTGTGGGGCCAGTGGTGAGGCATGGGTAGAAGAAAAGCTGACTTATCAGTTTCTTTGAGTTCTTTGTTATTCTTGTCTAGGAAATAGAATATTTTTAATTGCCTTGTGATCTTGCAAATGTTTTCTATTCCGTAAATATGCAAAAATAACAATTTGTTGGTACTTAGTTGGCAGATTTTGCGAAAATTCCCCTGGAGAGAGCTGGAGGAATGATTAATCTCATTGACATCTATTGCCTTTTCAACCGGGCTCGTGGAACAGGTCATCATCTTAATTTTTCCTTTTCCTTTTCCTATTGACTGTTGAATCGTCTCTACCTCCACGAGGTAGGGGTAAGGTCTGCATACACTACCCTCCCCATACCCCACCTGTGGGATTACACTGGGTATGTTGTTGTATTGACTATTAAATCTTCAAGTCTAAAGTCTTGTCACTTTAGTTTCTTAATAATTTCTTCTTCATTCTTTTGGCAGTGTCATTACCGGCTGTTATAATTTCTTTATTGCGATTTTACAGAATTGATCTCACCTGACGATTTGCTGCGTGCGTGTTCTCTCTGGGAGAAGTTTGATGTGTATGCCTCCCTTTTACCCTATACATACACACATATATATACAAATCTGCATCTACGTTCATCCTTGAACTAGTTCTCAACTATAGGGTATATGTAACTTGGGGTTCGTTTCAACTACTTAAAGAAAAAGATAACACTTCACTTTTACAGACCAGTTATGCTTCGGAAGTTTGATAGTGGTGTCATGGTCATCCAGAGCAAAAGCCACAGTGATGATGAGGTAAAACATTATATATTGGCTTCATTGTTTGAGCGTCTCCTTTCTGCCAATATAATTCTTTCTTTTTTGGGTCTTCTCTAATCTCTCTTATTACTTCATATATTGCGTTTCTTGAACTTATTGTAATGGTCTGTAATCAACTGCAGGTATTTACAAGAATTAGATCTATGGTTACTACACCGGATGCTTTACGAGCAGGGGTCACTGCTAGTGATGCTGCAATGACTCTGGGAATTGCTCCAGCAATGGCCAAGGAGCACCTTCTCGCAGCGGAGGGCAAAGGTATATTCTGCAGATTCTAATTCTTAACACATAGAAAGTGGTACTTAAGTTGTGATCATATTTTGCAGGACTTCTATGCAGAGATGTTAGTCCAGATGGATTCCGCTTTTTCGTCAATTTGTTGCAAGAAGTTGATGCTGATGATATATTCTTGTAAGTGACTTGCAGATGCAAACTCTTCTAGTTGACACATATAATGTCGGCCATATTTCTGTTGGGGATGTAGTTAGTCCTTTGTTTTGTTTGGGCTTTGATTAGAACTACCCTTAATTACTTTATATATGAATGGGACTGCTCATTGATCAAGATTTTGCTTAACTAGAGTCTAGATGTGTGTTTTTTTCCATTTTTCTGTGCATCAAAAAACTCTGGGATCACTATGAGAATCCCTCTAACAGATTAAGCTTTGATAAGATTATCAAATGATTCAACAATGTCCAATAAGGTCTGATTGGTCCAATAAGTAGTGTATCATGAAGAAAAGCTTGTGATGATTGGTAGTGTGTGTTCTAGAATTGGGTTACATGGGAAGGCTGGAGTTGCTATGATGCAGAAGCCATACTTAGTGTCTTGGAATCCCTATAAGATTGGAAGGGATCTTTCCTTTGCTTTCTGCTCACCTGTAATTACTTTAGCACCCCCTTAGTGCTGCTTTATAATACAAACAATTACCTTCTCAAGAAAAAAAAGGTAGAACCCCGACATGTGTGATTTTAGCAAACTATGATTCTGAGGGATAGCTAAAGGATGTGTGTAGCCAACAGAAGATCAATTTCTTATTAGAATGCGAAGTAATTATCTTTCTGTGGAAAATCTAAATCGTGATCATCTAACCTTGGTTATATGTGCAAACTATGATCCTTTAGTCGGTATTAATTCCATAATCAGATAGTGTTTAATTAATTCAATTGGAACATTTTAGTCAACTATGTGAGGTCATTTTTGTGTTTGCAACTACATGAAAAACATAGATAACTAAAGTGCACTTGTGCCTTGTGGATGTAGTTCAAGCTATTCAGTTAAAGAGATGGATAAAATTCCGTCTAGCCTGTGTTAGAATCTGTCGTATTGGTTGAGGGAATGTGCTGTTATCTCTTTATATGTTTTTTGGGCAATCCTAATTTTTGGGTTTGAGTTAAGTCCAAGGTTTATTTTTCTTAACATGTTATTAGAGCTTTGGTGAAAATCTTCGTTGTGCAACATCTGGAGGAAATATGTCAATATGCAATTTTCCTGTGATTGTAAGGAGTTCCCATGTAAAACGGCCATAAATGTTGATTATGGGAGAAGGTTGATGCTCACTTAAGCAATTATCTGTGGCATTCTATTGATACTAAGTTGATGAACTTGTTCCGGCCATTACAAACTTGTTATATGCAGTTTCCTGATTTTATGATTCTCTAGAATGACTAACCTGAAAAGGCGGGAATTAGACATGTCAACTTATTTGAGACGAGTTTAGGCAGTTATGACTAATGGGGGAGTATAACGAGTTGATGTTAGTTACTTCCAGTATTGAGAAACAATTGGAATAATGATAGAAGATTTCTGAGTTCTCACACTTGCCGGGCTCCAAGGTTATGTTAACTCAGTGCGGGACCAGATTTTGGCTAGTCTGACCAGTTCTGCATTAGATGATTTGTTCTCCGGTTTTCTATGTCTTACTGCTCCTAGTCACATAGTGGTGTGCTCACCATTGATAGATTCTTCTGGCACACTCTCATAAGATTTATCGTACTCGTGTGAAGTGTCACTCTGTACATGGTTGACTGTCAGTGGAGGTTCATGTTGCTCTGACCGATCCTGTTGATAATCCGAGCACTCGAGACATTCTCTTTATATGAGACAAAGTGTTATGAATATCTTCAGTATCAAGCGAATAGGCAGACATTGGGCTAAAAGGGGAATTTGTCAACTGGAATATCAAGTTGATGCTATAGGGAAATTAGGTAGAGTATTATGAATTTCTTTAGTATCAAGAGCGAGTAAGCAGACATCCTCTGAGCTAGAATTTTGGGCTAAAGGGGAACTAGTTAACTAGAAGGTCAAGTTGGTCTGATCTAGCTTTTAGATCTAGTTTTAAAACTAGAATACCTATTGAGGATTTTACCTAATCTAACCTTGGCAACTGAAAGAACCATGATAAGTTCATAATTTTTTCACAAGCAGAATAATTGACATAAAACAACAACAACAACATACCCAGTATATTCCCACAAAGTGGGGTCTGGGGAGGGTGAGATGTACGCAGACCATACCTTTACCCCAGAATGAAGTAAAGAGGCTGTTTCCGATAGACCCTCGGCTCAAAGCAATCCAGGAGATATAACCAATAAACAAAACAACAGCTAAAACAAAACTATACTACTACAAAATAATATAAAAATCTAGCTACACAAGGCACTAGCAAGTAACTGGCGCAGAAGAAACAAAAGCTACAAGCGTAGCCTTTCAACTACTAAAAGGACAACAAAACCCCGCACTCCTCCCTACAAAGAAACCAACCAACCTACTAACCTACAACCCTAATCTGAGCCCTCCACGCCTTCCTATCTAAGGTCATGTCCTCGGTAAGCTGTAAATGCGCCAAATCCCGCCTGATCACCTCTCTCCAATATTTCTTCGGTCTACCACGACCTCTCTTAAACCCATCCATAGCCAGCCTCTCACACCGCCGCACAGGGGCCTCTGAACCTCTCCTCATCACATGCCCGAACCATCGCAACCTCCCTTCCCGCATCTTATCTTCCACGGAAGACACTCCTACCTTCTCACGAATATCCACATTCCTAAGCCTATCCCTCCTAGTAAACCCACACATCCAGCGCAACATCCTCATCTCAGCCACCTTCATCTTCTGAACGTGAGAGTTCTTGACCGGCCAACACTCCGCCCCATACATAATTGACATAAAACAGTTAAAGATAATAACAAATGCACGTTAAGCATTTGTAAATCAACCAAATCTTAATATTCAAAGTGGTTTGATATCATTATCATTTGATGATAAAAAGTAACTACGTAAATTAGTATATAACAATATTTACCGTTCTCCAAAAAAATAAAAAGAACTAGCATATAACAAAATAATTTTAAAAAATAAGATATCACAAAAGTAAATTGAGCACCGATAAAACAAAAAGTATATGGAGTGCTTTTGGAATAGAGAAACACTAGAATTTCATTGCTTCTGGTGAGAAAGGAAAGATAAATAAAGTGAAAAAAGGGAAAGAAAATGATAAAGAAGGAGAAAAGTGGCTCAAGACTCGGGCCTCTTTTCTCAGGAGCTATTATGATTTGGATTTGGTCTGCTTCAAGTGAAATTTATCACTTTCAGGACAAACTTGAGCTTTAAAAAATGTGATTTCCGAAACTAGGATTTGAAAATGGGACTAGAGTTGCTCCCAGTAAAGCTGGATTTGGGTAGTTCCCAAACACTACCTTATGGCTCGGAATTAGGAAAATTTAGAGTTTAGGTAATTGTGCTTCTGCTGCCAGAGGGAACTTAAGGTTTCCAATTTCTGCTTTTGTTTTACTATGTTATTAGAAGTTCCTTGACATGGGTACCTGTTGTTTATTGTTCATGCTGTCAAGTTCTTTATTCTATGTGCTCTACTAATCTGGGAATAGTTGAGGAGCTTGTGATAATCCTTGATTGATCTGCTGCAGAGTGAAAGAATATGGAATCTATCATACATGGGTCAAAGTTATCTCTGCTGGCAGGTTTCCTACTTGTAACTTCAGCATTTAATTTTCCAATTTGTAATGAGAACAGCACTATAATGATTTTTCAACTTTTTTTTAAATTCTGATAATTTCCCAGGTGAAATAGAAGAAGCATGATAAATAACTTCATGCATCAGCGCACTCTTTCAGGGGTAATTTGTTGCTTTAGGTGCCTCAGAGAAATTTATTTACATCAAAGCTTGAACGGAAGAATAGAGAGGAGATGAATTGGTGAAAAGATAAGTGCCCCCTCCCGCACTCACTTGAAGAGCCTGAAGGGTATATCAGAAGGTTAGAGGTTTGCCTAGGTTTTGCATGTTTGGGTACTTGGGGCACAAGAATTGAGTTGAAATTACATAATTCAGCATGCTACAGATAGAGAAGTCCACACAGATGCAAAAGGTAGGCAATATATCGTGGCACCTGATTCTAGTTCCCGCATTGATCTACTCTGATTTATGGTTTTATAAGCACAGCTGCATTTCTTTGAGTTCTTACATTTTGCATGCAAGGCCCGGAGATTCTTTACTTGTACATTTGGTAATTGAATGCACAGAGAGTTCATTGCTTCCCTGGGTTTCCACTTTAGTGTATAATAAAATATCTATTCTTGGATTTGAAGTGTATGAAATCTTCTAATAACATTTGAGGATGACAAAAGGGCCAATGACGACGACAACAACAACAACATACCTAGTGTATTCCCACAAAGTGGGGTCTGGGGAGGGTAGAATGTACGCAGACCGTACCTTTACCTCAGATGAAGTAAAGAGGTTGTTTCCGATAGACCCCCGGCTCAAGACCAAAAAGGACCATAAGAGGTCGAAATAAAAGTACAAGAGGTATACACAGTAAAAGGACAATAGGTAATCACAGAAGTATGCTATAACAAAATAGTACTATACTCGAACCACATGAAACCCTAAGAAAGCAGCAAAACTGAAGAACAAGAAACTACAAGAGCAGACCTACAACTACTAACTAGTGCACACGACACTGCAACCCTACCTACTCGTATGAAGCAGACCTACCTACTAACCGTCTACCCTAATCCGAGCCCTCCACACCTTCCTATCTAAGGTCATGTCCTCGGTAAGCTGCAACTGCGCCAAATCTTGTCTAATCACCTCTTGCCAATATTTCTTCGGTCTACCTCTACCTCTCTTGAAACCATCCATAGCCAAACTCTCACACCTCCTCACCGGGGCCTCCCTGCATCTCCTGCTCATGTGCCCGAACCGCCTCAACCTCACTTCTCGCATTTTGTCTCCTACTGAAGACACTCCCACCTTGTCTCGAATATCCTCATTCCTAATCCTATCCCTCCTAGTAAACCAACACATCCATCGCAACATCCTCATCTCCGCTACCTTCAACTTCTGAACATGAGATTCTTGACTGGCCAATACTCTGCCCCGTACAACATAACCCGGTCTAACTGGCACTTTGTAGAACTGGTGGCATACCTAAATATACGGATATGATACTGTTGCAGCTAGTGAAGCATCTCATACTTGCCTCAAGGTAGGTGTCCTTGAATTGTTATGTGGAGCACTGAAATTGTTTGCCCATGGGCATCTGAAACACTTCATTGCAAGCAGAAGAGACAAAATCCTAAAAATCATTTGCTTGCCATGTTTAATTTGAGAGGTCAGGTTCACAACACAAAGAGCACTTTTCTGGTCCCCAAACAGATGAACATTCTGTCATTTGATGAACATAGCAGTTGGGAATGGTGGTGTTTCGACCACATCGAGTCTCAAACACAACCTCACAGGAAGCATATGACTCTGGTAGTTACCAATAGTAAGGGCTGTTGTTTAAGTTTGCAAATTATCTCTTCATGATTGAGAATTAGAGCTAGGGCTCGTTCTTTTTCAAAATGATACAATTTTCCACCTAGAGACCATGTTGGAGCAAGGTGATCTTTGGGAAGAAAAAAGGGGAATATTTACATCCAAAGATATTGATAATTTGCAAAGGATATCATATTGAAAAATTTCATGTTAACAAATGGACCTGTTGGACAAGACACAGGCTAAATAAGTTCCAACTATTTCAGAATTGATTGTGATATTGGGTAAAATAGATTCCAAGAATTTTAGAATCCACCGCAAGTGAATTTCAAGTGTTGAGCAAATTCCATCTAAAATATCCTATTAGAAACATTCAATATCTAAAATTCCATAAAATTGTTATAAAAAGAAACATATATAGAATTTTTAACGTTCATATTATGGGGAAAAGCTATCAGAAACCTCTGACAACATAGAGAATCAAAGTTCGGCGTATCCATCTGTTGATAACTAAGAACATGCAAACACTAAACGTAAAATTATCTTCTGCACATCAACAAAATTTCACTCTTACAATCATTTCAGGTAACCATTTCGCAATGATCTAAACTACCTAAATATTTGGCTCTCCCTGCAACCCTATATTTTTGAGGTGAGTAGACGGGCAGAAAAAGTAGAGCCTAGAACAATTGGCACAAAAGATTAGATCCTTCCTTTTGGGTAAAAATGATAGATCTCCCCAGCAACCATCAAAGAGGGATATTTAGAGAAGTACAGAAGTGTATTTACAAGATTACATCATCAGCTGTACAAAATGGTATCCATCATCCTACAGCTACTTATACTGCAAATAACCTGCACATTATATTGGTCAAAATGCAGGGACACTATGCTTCTACTGCTGCTGCATCTTCAACTTCAGGATCTGAATCTGCATCTGCTGCTGAGATCAATGAGGCTGACTGAATCTTCCCAGCATGCTCAAGACGCATCAGAATTACTCCTCTGGAGAATGGGAAGAGTAAGAATATATTAGAGACCAAGACATCTGAGATATTGATCAGAAACCAAGAGCACTTCAGTGTACTGTGTTGTTTCTCCGTAATACAATCATTTTCTTATGAAGTTATTCAACATAATTCAATCACAGCTGAAATTATGTGCAACTAAGCTATTTAAGGAGATCTATATGATTTCCATTTTATGTGAAATAGAGAACATAGAGTGCTTCCATAGCCCCTCTAAACTGCATCTTGTTTCTCCCAGTAGATACAAGGGAAAAACAGAAAACCAGTACAACAGAGCTAATGTCTAGTTGCTTGTGACTCATGAATTTCAGATGATGAAATTCAACATCTCCAGTTATTTGGATACCATGACAATTAAGTCTGGGACACCAAAAGCTCTGCCCTCCGTCTCTATCTATCCAAGGGATGGAAGGGCAGAGGTCTGACTCTTTTTTTCTCGTGACGAGGAATTTTGTTAAAGAGTACGGCGGAGGTACAGAATATTTACAAGAGATGGACGTCAACTCCTACCCTAGACTTAAATATCTTAAGACTGATGGATAGTTATATATAGCATATCAATATCATTATTTCTTATGCCAAAGTATTGTTATATCTTATGCCAAAGTATTGTTCCTATTTTTACACATTGAATCAAGCTTAATAAATTTATGTTTATTGAGTGGATTCCTTGGTTGGATCTCACTCCCAATCTCTTCATTTTTATCTCATGTTTCTCCCTTCTATCTTCCTTCTTCTTATCCCTGCTGCAGCAATTATTACTGCTATTATCAGCGAACTGTAAAGCTGAGAAACATGCTTTTCTTCTTTCCTTTCGTAGATAGAATTGCTGGGAATCTTCTGATTCGTTTTCCCTCATTTCCATTAGTTGCTGGGGATTTTTATTTAACTCAACTGCCACTGATATGCAACAACCAAGTCTTTACTATTATCTGAGCAATATGTTGTAAACTTGTTTAGCTTAGAACCAACCAAAAGGTTCGACATTAACTATCAAGTCGCTGATATTCTCCACTACTGCCATTAACACCATCAAACACACCATCACAATCTTCATCCAGAACACAGAAACATTAGCCCGTTAAACCCTGTGGGTACCAATGGTCTAAAACCCTACTATTCATGTTCCTGATATTTCAGTGATGGGTTTGCACTAAAACCTTATTCATTATTCACGTCCTTGGTATTTTAGTGATAGGTATGCATTTTCACCATTTTATTTCATTCCAGTACAAATGTATAAATTTATAATGCATCAGAGCCCAATTGGTAAATGTCAACCGGGACTGGTTTCCACAGGATCTTGGGCCATGATTCTCGTTGGAAAGAAAAAGAGAAAAAGATGGTTATATTCTTCCAAAGCAATTGAGTGACTTCTTATTTTCCACCATTATTAGTCTCTTATGCACAAACCTCTTTTCCTTTTTCTCATGAACTTTTCTGGAGTCTTTTGTTGGCTGAAGTCAAATCATTTACATATTAGTTTTCGAACAAGTCAACTGACCCAAGCTTCTTGCCTTCATGATTTTGAGCTTTGGCAGAGCTCGAGATGGTATCAAAATATAGTCAAACTACATCCCTATGAAAGAAAGGTATTTTAGCCTATAGGCACTATAATAAGAAGGTAATCAGCATTCCAAGAATGTAATAATGCAGAAATTTTATACTTAAAAAGCAAACTATAGCATTACAGACCAAAGAAGAAGAAAAGTTACAAGATAATGACATACCTCGCATATCGGGACTGTATAGAGATGTCCCGAACTTTTATGCGATTCACGGTTCCACTCTGGCTCACAAGAACGACTTGCTCGTCACTTTCACCATCTTCTGCTTAAAGCATTTCAATTATTTATTATTACCACAATATTTTGAAGTCAATGTTAGTATTTAAAACATTCAAACTACGCAGAAGAGTACAAAGGATTATGGTACCTCCAAAGGAGAATCCAACTACGAATACTGCTGCCAGGCGATCTTCAGATGAAAACTGAATAAATCCATCAGAAGTATTAGTTGACTAAGCGGGACAAAGACAATAAGAGATAATCTCCCTCCTTTTCTATGAAGAGAGAAAGGGCAGTGATAAAGATTTTTATCATTGTTTGTACTTTCGCTTATAGCATTATAGTGTACCTTGTAACCAATTAAACCGACTCTATTCAAAGGTGATGTGCGGAATCTGCTAACTGGAACTCGCTTCCCACAACCACTTTCCGACACAAACAGCAGCCATGGGCCATTCATGCTCCTACTTCTGGTACACAGCATATTGGAGAAAAAGAGAGCGTTACAAACAAATCAAAGAGTAACAACAACATTGCCCGGTGTAATCCCACAAATGGGGTCTGGGGAGGGTGCTGTGCATGCAGTCTTACCCCTACCTTGAGAAGTAGAGAGGTCGTTCCCAATAGACCCTCGGCTCAAGTAAAGCATATCAAAAATCAAGTATGCACTCCTTTATAAGTTTAACCCTATATTTTCTCCACCAAGAAAAAAGAAAGTACAAAAAATAAACAGAAGATCCACAAAGCTCAAAGACACAGCAACAAATGGTAATTTGAAAAGATCTCAACGAAATAGATGATGTGGTCAAAGAAAGAAGTTAATTCTATAAAGACAATACACCCATCGGGACGAAGACTTTTCATTAGTGGAAACAAAAATTAGGTTTTGCTACTGGTGTTCGAAGTGGGAGCACCGCGTCTTCCTGTACATGAGGCAGATCTGAAAATTTCAAACTAAAACTTTCAATTCTGTATGTTTCCTTTTCCGCTAGGATACTGATGTCTTTAAGTATACTGGTGTTATTATGAAAGAGAGATAGATGATGATGAAATAATAAACTGGAAAAGGCGATGGAGAGAGAGAAGGGGTGAAAAGAAAATTTCTTAGAGCCCGTTTGGATCGACTTATTTTAAGTGCTTTTTAAGTTAAAATAGCTTTTAAGCTGTTTTATAATGTTTGGGTAAGGTAAAAAAGTGCTTCTGGACACTTAATTTTAGGTCAAAATAACAAAAAAAAGCTAAAAGCTAAAAGCTGGGATTTTCAACTTTAAAAAAGCAGCTTAAAATAAGCCAATCCAAACAGGCTCTTAGTCGGACCCGCTATTCCACAATTCTCACAAAGGTAAGCCTCACTCAAGTATTGTTGATTGTGTCTCACACCAAAATAAAATTTCTCCTTAATGACAAATTCGTCAGTGATGAGGCAAATGCATTGGTACCTACACTAAAGTGCCACCTAAGCAAGGCAAAGCACTAGACCTGGTTTCCATCTAATGCTTAACCTGGTCTCAAGCAGCCTTAAAAAACACTCAAGACAACTAAGATATACAGAGTGATAGATGAAAGATTACTTTTTTTGATGAACTTCCAAGGTCATGTCCAGTTCCTTCTGCAAAGCATCTGGTATAATGTCCATGCTAGCCACTTTATCCCCCTCTTTTAGTCTCATGGCAACAGAGCCTCTAGTATTTCTTCCAACTGCTCTTATCTGAGCAGAAATTAACAGTAAATGAAGGAAAATAAAATATCAGAAGAATTAAAGAATAACTCCACCAACTTCTTTTATGAATATAAGTCCACAGCAAAATTGGAGATAGAAAGTGTGCACATGTAAGTACTTACCTAAATAGTAAAACATATATTTATCAAAATCCAAAAGAGAGAAAAATGAAAAAAGAAAAGGGGAACCAGATCTCTGAAGACAACTGCAAACCATACAATGCCTCATTCTTTATCAAGTATAAGTATTTTTTTTTGACAATTAAGTAGAAGTATTTTCATTCATAAACATGGTCATAACTGACCGTATGCAAGGGGTATCCCAAAAGGTAAAGAATCTACAATAAAATATGATCCTCTACAAACTCCACACAAACGTCTATACAACAAGGAACTTTAGATGTGCACCAAAAGAAAATAAGAGAACGGAGATTACTCAGCTGAGAGAAATTCGACTCTACTCCATCAAAAGCTCTCCTATTTCCCTCCAAACAACCCACATTAAGGCTTGTTAATCTTTTGCACTCTTGGTCAGGAATTTAGGTGACTGCCTTTATAGTAATTCAATTTTTTGTCTGTACTTTCTAGTTTGATTTGTAATTTTTATTTTGATAATTCCAAGAATCTATTTCATCTTCAAAACTAACTTGCATTTTGAGTCCTTTAGTTATTTATCATTGTTTAATTCAATTATCATCAAGATATCTTGCTATATCACATCTAGATCTTTAATTTTTTAGACAAAAAGAGCTCATCGTGAGAAATTTTATTATGTTCCTTGAAAATAGCTAAATTCTTGAACAATGCATACATTTTTTTGGAGGAAGCTACATATATAACTTGATCTCTCACTCACACTCACAAACTTCCTCCACTTCTCCCCAAATCCCATCAGTAGCATAATGGAATCTAGGAATCTCCAATTCACATGATCGTAGGCCTTTTCAAGATCGAGTTTGCACAACACGTCAGGCACTCCTTGCTTTCTCCTCATCAGACATTTATGTTCCATTTTCCATGAGAGAGCAAACTTTCCACCTTCTTTGAAAACCGTAAGAGGGCACAGACAAAGCAAGCTGCTATGTACCTCAACTGATTAAGTACAAAACTGCAGATATGTAAAACAGGTAGGCCCCTCTGTCTCCCCCCCCCCCCCTCAGATTAAGTAATACCCAGTTTGCTGATTAGCATAAGTACAAAAATTACTTGATTCAGATTCTGTAATAGAATCGTATCCCAAGAACAAACTTGTTTCTGCATGAAGCCAAGTACCAATTCATTTTGTATTTTGGCACAGCAGCACAAGAAACAATAATGAAAACTGAAAACAAGGTACCCATTGAAATAGAAGAATAAGAAAGCTTACATTTGCACAAGGCGTCAAAATCACCATTCCATTTTGTGAAGCCATTGCAACAAAATCATTATTTGAGCAACATTTCACCCATTTTAATTCATCACCTGTGACCTGTCAAATTGACGTATCGTGTCTGAGCTTGCTTTGGGACCAAGAATCCAAATTCAAGGGAAAGAAAAGAGCTGACTAACCAATTGAATCGCAATTATTCCTGTACACCTGATAGAGGCAAAGTAGTTCAATGATACTTTTTTGATATATCCATTCACAGTAAGCATCACAAGATACTGATCTCCCGCGAATTCACTCACAGGAATAATTGAAGTTATTCTCTCACCATCAGACAAGGACAATATCTAGATCAAGGGAAAGAATGAGTAATTAGGAATAAAGGCAACAAGTCAAGCTTTCGGTAGATGGTAAATATAGTACCTGGACTAGAGGAGTGCCGGCAGCAGTTCGGCTGCATTCAGGGATCTTGTAAGCTGGAGCAGAGTACACGGTACCTTTATCGCTGCCAATTAGAATAAAAAAACACTGAAAATAAGAACATCCACATGCCAATCATTGGCAAAGTCACCCCCTAGCACAGAACTGGATAAAATATATGAGGGATTACAATGATGTAAATAATGAGATAATGTAACGGGATTGTCAGGATACAATCCGCTAAAACCAAGTTCCGTCCTCCATAAAATATAAGTTGGGAAAGCAAAATTTATCGGGAAAACATTATCTATTTTCTCAATTTCCCAGCATATGGCAGTATGTTGAAAAGATCTGAGCAAACGTAAGGAAAAAAAAGAAGGTGAAAGCAAGTTTACCTAAAATAGAGAACTTTGTCGTGGGCCCGGCAAACAAGGAAATCAGACATAGCATCATTTACTCTTAATTTACCAACTGATTTACCAATTGTCCCGCGATTTTGTAGATTAAATGTGTCAGGTTTCATCCGTTTAACATAGCCCTTCTCACTAATTGCCTGGAATCAAGGAGCAACAAAAATTAAAAACGAAGTGGAAAGAAAAGAATAAACACAAAACCATGAAACCTAGACAGCGCGCAGGTTGATTACCAGTAGCATTTCTTCATTCGGGATCACGTCTATATCTTCAAGCTCACCGCTGTCTGTATCCTCTAACTGTGAACGCCTCGGAGTGAAAAACTTGTTCTTTATATCAAGTGCTTCTTCCTCAATCAACTGGTTGTTCATATTGCAAAAAATCGAAAAGCAAGGAGACAAATGTCAACTAGCAAGGTAATAGAGTATCACTACATTATATCAGAATGGTATTGTCAAAGGAGGTGAGACAAACCCTTGGTGTACAAAGGCAGTCACAGAATCTTATGGAGTTGGAGCATGGAGAGCTATCAGGGCTTTATGGCCCCTGATGGAAGCAAACCTCAAACTAAAGGTAGGAGATAAACACAAGATCCAGTAGTGGAAAGGAACTTGGATAGATCAAATCCATCCCATGAATTCTTACCCAGATCTGTTCACTATTTGCAACAGCCCAGAAGCAAAAGCGGGTGAATGTTGGTCACCCCAGGGGAGGGATCTGTCTTTTAGGAGGTTTTAAATGATTGAGAAGTGGAAAGGGTGGCATCTCGACTGGAAAAATTAGCAACTTTCAGTGGCCTCACAACTGACTCAGACAAAATTGTTTGGGAGCACTGCAATGATGGATGCTACACAGTCAAGAGTGCCTAAAAAGAAAAGATGGTTGATCCCTCTGGGAGACTTCAGAACCAATGGAATTACATCTGGAAAAGCTCATCTCCTACAAGGTGAAGTGTTTCAAATGGCTGGCGGAAAAGAGAGCTTGTCTCGCGCATGAAGTGCTACAGAAGAAAGGAATGCAATTGGGTGTCAAGGTGTTCTCGTTGTAACAAAACAGTGGAAACAAACAAGCATTTATTCCTCCATTGCAGCTTCACTGCTCAACTTCGGCACTTTTCATCAGCCTCATTAACACTAGGTGATCATGCCTGAACACATAGCAAACTTGCTAAGTTGTTGGATTAGAAGGGGAGATAGTAAAGGCCAAATAGTGGAGGATTATACCATCTTGCATCTGGTGCAACGTATGGAGGGAGAGAAATGGTAGATGCTTTGAAGATACAACCAATTCCATCCATAAAGTTAAATGGAATTGTATTGTATCTTATTTTTTGGTGTAAACAACAATGTATAGAGTATATAGATCAACTTGTAGATTTATTAGGAGCTTTGTGACTTTGGAGGTAGCCCATCCTTAATGTTGAGGAATACAACATTACCAGTTTCAAAAAAAAGGAGGTGAATAATCAGAATATCAGTATACTACCTAACAGAAGCATCTCCACCCCCCCCCCAACCCCCAACCCCCTAAATTGCTGACAAACGAGAATGGAGAAAAGGAGCAATATCAAAGATGAATTAACTCACTAGACAGCAGTAACAGGTCGCTTCTACAGTGTAATTATAAGCTGGGCATTTCCATTAGATTATTAAAAAAATAATGTATGAGTGCAAGGAGCATAAAGTTGACTTCTTGACAAATAATGGTACAACAACTAACAAAGAGACAAACATCAGGCATCTTGATTCTTCAAAGAAAAGAAAAGTTGGAGATCTGATGATATATAACCAAAAGGATAGAAGAACATTAATTCATATCTTAGCTTGATCAGAAGAAGAAAAACCAGAGAAAACATCTCATGAGGTTACCTGGAGTATTTGCTTCTTACTAGACAAAAGTTCCTCTAACTTGGAAATTTGTGCTCTCAAAGATTTCCCCTCGTCGACAAATTTATTTCTCTGCATCACCCATGCAGAAACACAGAATGTTGGATAGAGTTCAATAACAACTAAAGCACCCACCAAATTTGCAAATGAGCCCGCATGCTATACCTCGAGTGCTGTAAGCCTTCTCAGGCTTATATCTAATATGGCTTCAGCTTGTTTTTCAGTCAATTCAAATTCTGCAACAGAAAGTTGATAAGAAATTTTGGCAGTGATTTCCTGCTGTTTGAAAATTAAAAAAGAAAGGCTAATACAATTTCCAACACAACTATGAGCAGGCAATAGTGAAAAATCAAGCAACATGAAGGTATACGTCAGTAATAGTCTTACCTTTTCTCAAACTGGCAGTTGCGATCGCATGACTTGATGCTTTTCTGATTGTATTGATGACCTCATCCAAGTTATCAAGTCCAATTATAATACCCTAAAATAGAAAAAGTGGAAGGAGGGAAGAAAGAGAGGAAGAGAGAATATCAGCAGTTTTATTCATAAATTTCAGTATATTTCACTTGAGAGTTGAGCTATGCCCGAAACTTCTGAAGAGAAGAGATCCAAATTACTAATATGCCTTATGGAGGTACAAGTATATCATCAGATATATAGATGACTTGATGGAAACAAGATATACCTATTTACATGTGCCAAACACATACTGATTTTTGAGAGGAATTGAAAGTACTCATGAAATTTGTCCAATTAACGACAATATCTAACCTAAAATCAATAAGCCTTCTAATATTCTGATCCTAGCATTCTAAAGACTTATAAACACGCTCTCCCAAATCAGGGTGTAAACCAACTTGAATTTATTTATTTAAAAATACTTGAAAAAAAAAGTAAATAGTCATAGGAATAGTTCCTTGAAAACCTTGAGAAAATCGCCTATATGTCCTTACGACAGAAAACTCAACAAAAAATTCAATTGCCAAAATTTCACAGGAAAAATTGCTGCCAGAACAGTGGCCGCCGGCAAGAGACAGTATCGCCAAAACTGTCACAGCAAAACAAGTATCGCACTGTCGGAACAGTGATCAGAATTAGGAGCTTGCCATTAAACGGTTACTGGAAAAAGAACCGGTCACAGAGAAGAAAATTATGGGATGGAAAAGAACTTTTTCCTGGTAATTGGCGTGTAAGCCTGTCTGCTAGTAGGTGTAACCTGTTTAGGTCTCGTTTAAGATAGTAGAGGCTCAAACACCATGTAGAGAAATAAGAAAAGCAAATTACCATAAAGATAAAATGGAGTACAAGACACACCTATTCATAGGTGTCAAACACAATACTCATATGATATTTGTCTAATGCAAGACAATATATAGTTTAAGAACTTCACTCTTCTAGTATTTTAATTCTTACATTGTTAGACTTCTAATCCGAGAAAAAAAGGACAAACTAAAACTAACAATTTACTTCTAACTTACCTCAACAATATGGTTTCTTTCTTGTGCTTGTGAAAGTTTAAACTTAGCCCGCCTTTCAACAACAGAGCATCTAAAATCCAAAAATGCCTGCAAGATTCAAAAAGGTATAACAATTAATTGCATGATGATACAAGTCAAAGATAAACCTAAATTGATATTATCAAGGGACATCAAATAAATAACATTAGGATATCAGAAGACATGATTTAGGTATCAATTTTAAAAGAAAAGAAGGAAACAAAAGGAGAAAAATAGAAATGATTACAGAAAAAGCAAAACTTACATATTCATGCTTAAGTATAGTCTTAAAAGGAAACTGAAATTATATACATACAAAGCATTCATCATATAGAAAATATTTGTCACCTGGAGCAATTCCTTTAACCCCATCAGCTTTGGTTGACCATTGAGAATACTGAAGAAATATTGAGTGATAACTAGTTAGGTAGAGGTATGAAACAATTATGGATGGCAGTGAGCAAAATAGAATTCAGTCAAGCAACATACGGAGAGAACTAAAATAGACATGAAGGACATTTTAAACCTCCTAGGCTGAAAAAACAGCACATGAAAATGCATGTAAGGCCCATTGTATTGGAAAACTACCAAATTGAGGCCTCGGCAGTAGACATACTCCCTCCGTCCCATTTTACGTGGCACCCAAAAAGAATGTCACCTTACTATAATTAGAAATAATTTAATTTTAAAATTCCACGTTTACCCTTAATGAAATGATTTACAGCCACACAAATATCTAAGGATTGTTTTAGACCACAAGTTTCAAAAGTCTTCCTATTTTTCTTCCACGCCGTGCCAAGTCAAATGGTGCCACATAAAATGGGACGGAGGGAGTATTATTTAATAATGTCAAATTTTGAGAACTCAGCTGCAACCAACTTCATTTCATGTGCCAAAGTGGCATTAATATGCTAAGTATCAGCTTAATTATTAAGAGGGGCATCTTCAGCCTACTATTGCCTATAGGGGACAAATAAATATAAGTACAATCGATACTTGATTAGTCAAATACTATGACCAATCCACATGAACTCGAGTTGCAACATTAGATGATTACATTATGGTTCAAAACAACAATAGAATTTACTGCATTAGAATTGTTTCCACTTGAACCATCATATAGTTAAAAAGCAGAAAAATGCAACTTCTTAATCAAGTTCTCTTTTTCTCATGGACAGAAATTTTCTTTAATGCATATATGTCAAGACTCGAGAGAAAAGAAGATAAATCGACTTCTGGTCGAAGAAGAATATGTCCAAACGTCATTACCATTGTTGATAAAAGCTGGAAACTGAAATGCATCTGACAGTACATCGCAGTCGAATAGTACACAAAAACCTTGGAAGACGAGAGAACTCAAAATGGCTCATGTTCAATTAACTATGACAGAAGTCGGGCATGGAGAAGAAATTTCAAGCAGAAAGAGCATAACACTCTAAAGCTATCATATGAAGCTTAATATTTTAGCTTGGAATGTCAGAGGAGATGAACTAAAATAAAAGAAAGATATTTTAGCTTGGAATGTCAAGAGGAGATTAACTAAAATAAAAGAAAGCTGACTGTTTAGTTTGCTTTTTGGTGAAATATGGATTATGGACCTTGTGAATGATGTGGCAAAACCTTGATAGATTTTGTGGGTTTTCTGCACAGATATACAGGAACACTTTTGCTTTCTTGCTTTTTGGATGTAACTTCTGTCATCACCATCTTAGTGCTGAAGACATCATAAATAAAAGGCAGGCAGTGAAAACAGAAATCAAGAGATGGAAAGCTATTATCATACTTCTTGAAGAACAACTTTCAACACCTCTGATATAGATATCATGGGACTTTGGGGCAGTCTACAAGAAAAACGCCTCTAGCATGCAATTGGTTACAGGGGACACTGCAGGGGGCAATCTTATCATAACAGAGTGATCCAGATGCTGGAGTTTCCTTCTTTTGCAAACAAAGTATATAGCTTCTTAAAGGGGGTGTTAATCACTTACCCGACCATGTTGCAACTAAAACTGGATTGCAAAGCAGTAAGACGGTAAAGATTGTTCAACACGATAGCTGGATCGGACCCTCTTTTAAGCTGGAAAACAATTAAAGAAGCTAAAAGATCAATCAGTGCTAAACTTCAATACATTTAGAAGAACATATTCAATCATTACCAATGAGTCATGGAATATGATAGCATGGAAAAATTGGGGAAAGAGGGAATGTTAGTTTTTCACTACCTCAATGACTACACGCATTCCTGATCGATCACTCTCATCACGGATATCACTTACTCCTTCCAAAATCTGGCAAGAAAGGAAACCAAAATATCAGGTGATGTGGTTCAACTCTTGACTAAATCAAGATATCATAGAAACTTCAGAAAATAAGAGCATGTACCAGTAAAGCTGCATGTATTACTAATGAAGATTCAAACGAACACTAAGGAAGCTGCTGAAACTACTTATTGAGCTAGCGTTTGGCCATAGATTCCCCAATATTTTTTAGAAACTAGATTTGGGTGAAGTTTGGATTGAAGTTTCAAATGTGTTTGTCCATAGTTTTTGGAAACATATTTCTCATTTTTTTTTATAAGGGAAACTTTTCCCCCAGTTTATTTGTAAACCTAAAATCTCTTCAAAGATCACTAGAATTATTCTGAGATGTCTCACTTAGTCTCTATCAGCATCACAAAAGATGAGGGCGTCATCAGCATACTGTAAATGAGTCACCTCTAAGCTGTCAATTGTCATAGACTGTCCAGGCTACCTCAAAGCCTTTTATCCATCCATTCAAGTTTAGATGTTTTAATCATATTGTTGAGTCCTTCCATGGCAATGATGAATAAGAAGGGAGACAAGAGGATCTCCTTGCCTGAGACCCCTTTGGGCCTTGAAAAATCTTGCAGGTGATACATTAATCAGCAGAGAAAAGCTTAACTGATCCACAGTATCCTTTTTGTCCAAAGCCCATCTTCTCCAGTATAACAAGTTCGTAAGCTTTTTCTATATCCAATTTGCATAGGATAAGTAAGCTTTTCCTATATCCAATTTGCATAGGATACCTGGCTTCTTTTGTTTCAACCTTGAATCTACTGCTTCATTGGCCACTAAAACAACATCCATGATTTGTCTTCCTTTGATGAAGGCCACTTGCTGAGCATCAACCAGATTAGAGATCACTCCTTTCAACCTCTCCGTCAACACTTCGGAAAATAGTTTGTAGATACTGCCTATTAAGCTAATGGGCCTATAGTCTCTTAGTTCCTTGGCTTGGTCAAGCACAAAGTGTTACTCTAATATCCGCAAAAATGTGTTTCAAATTGATTACTCAAACACAAACTACTATTCTCCAAAAGTACTTTTTCACTTTTTCGAAAAGCACTTTTCAAAATAAGCAGATTCTGAAAGCTTGGTCAAACATGTGATAACTCACCGGGAAATCTCTAGTTTAATAACAAAAATATACGTTACTAATCAGAAAGGTACCTTATTTTCCACAAGATCAGCAATTTTCTCAACAAGGGACGCTTTGTTTGTTTGATAAGGAATCTGTTTCATTTATAAGAAGCAAATATTAACCCAGATTAAATTTCAAACAAAATCTACTTCTAACATAAAAATACTGAAAAAGCAGAGCAGGAACCTCTTGGATAATTATTGCAGCACGTTTTGTCTTGGAGTCGAGCAATTCAATATCAGTCTTCCCTCTAATTACTACTCGTCCTCTTCCAGTCCTATATGCCTCCAAAATTCTTTACAGACAAAGAATACAATTGGTCACACTGTTCAATCTTGCATAAATCAAAGACCATATACTTTATTACTCCAGGGGTGTAAACCTTCCTAATGGAAGGAGACAAAAGAAAATCTCTAGGAAGACAGACTCCCACAAAACAGGAAAAAACACAATGGCATGGAAATGCGCCACAACTCTTACGAACCAAGAGGAGAGAACAATCAGGTCATAAAATTCTATCACTAGTTTAAAAAAGGATGATCTCTCGAGAAGTAGATCGTTATCAAAACATTGAAAAAGCAACAGAAGCGCCATGGACAAAGCAATTGATATAAATTAAAGAATTTCTAACAGAAGGATTGTCAAACCAAATGGCCTTTTTTTACAAGTTCATCTAGGTTCATTCCTTTCCACTGCGTAGCCATGCAATTACCAAATGCCCAAACATCTGAGGATCAAATTTACTTTTTAACACTTTCAGATAAAGGGCATAGGGAACGACCAAAGCAATTTTCTAGTTGAGTAGATGCTTTAAACACTATATGACACCCTAGCCAATCATAAATTGTTAAAGAAAAACAAAAGCTAGATGGTAAAACTGACTATATTTGACAGTGCATGCCACATTGTATCACCTTAAATTATAGAAACTACCGCAGGAAACTATTCTCAAATATGGAAAACTAAAGACCTAGGACTGGACACATCTAAGACCCATTTATGCACTACACATACATGCATCAGTGTTAACAGTTGTGTTATCCACCAAAACAGCAGTCACATGTCAAAAGGCTTAGAGGATCTTCCAGAAAACTGCTAAAATAAGGAAGTTTTAAGTAGTAAGCTCATCCACAAGTACAAAAACCAACACTTCTCCTGCTTATGTATAGTGATTGTGCGCTGCATCTAAGACTCTGTGTTATGTTCTCTTCCATCTTTATGAGTAAGTGGCAAGTGGCAAAGGGAAAGAAATAGGAGCTGAGAAAACCTACCCAATGTTGCCCATAATTGTTCCGCCAGTTGGGAAGTCAGGACCAGGCATGTACTCCAACAGTTCTTGCAGCTAGATAGGATACAAGAAGACAGTCATCACAATCTTTTTACAATTAAGTATATGAAAGCTCTGGTGTTTAAACAATGATCTAAAACTGGGAGATGATTCCAATTTCAGCAGTCAACCGAACCTCCAAAAAGGAATGGCACACAAAACAGACAACTTAGAAACAATTTGAATAAAGAAGGTTTCTATACCACAAGATTCAGCTAAATATACGTATGTACAGAATCTTCCTAGTCTGCAAAGCAATAAAATTCACACATGAACTACATGAGAAAACAACAAATCCAGATGTATAAAATCAGTACCTTTATTGGAAGCCGCACAAAAGTAGCATTATAGCATATGGCACCCAAAAACATTGCCAAACAAACAATGATTTTTGTTTCAGAAAGTAGTGGTTGTGAAGTTAATTACCACGGTATTAACACAAAAACCAAAAATGGAAATTAATAGAAAATTGGTATAAGAATAGAAACAAACATTTGGAACACACTTGTCTACTCTTTTTTTTTCATTGCAAAGAAAAGCAAAGAATGATTTCACAAAACAAAGTAAGGAGGAGGCAAGAGGATTGTATCCATAATCCATGAGCATGTCACAAGAGGTATATGCCTACCGTGGCTTCTGGATTATGAATCAGTGCAGATAGCGCATCCACGAGCTCCCCAAGATTATGGGGGGGAATATTGGTAGCCATGCCAACCTGTAAACAATATAATACAGATAAAACTTATCATATTGAGTAACACTTCTAAAATTTAGTTGCCCACTGCAAATAGGACATCTGAATATGGAGCATTAAAAGATACGAAATAGCTAACAAGCGTGTCAATAATTCACCGCAATCCCAGAAGCACCATTTAACAACAAGTTCGGAATACGAGCAGGAAGTAGTGATGGTTCTTTCTGAGAGTTGTCGAAATTTGGGACAAAATCTACCTGCAGCACATCAACCATAGTGTAAAGAAACCTAAAACATAGCATCCATTCACTATAACTTATTACACATTTTAAAGGAGAGGAACTGACTGTGTTCTGCTCCAGATCAGCTAATAGCATGGCCTCAGTGAGTGCCTGAGAAGGAACAATGATGAGCTAAATATATTTCCAAAAGAATGTTAAAGAAATTGTAACGATAATAATGAACATAGCTGTTTGGGACAATTCATATGTTATTATTTTCCACAAGGAAGTAATATCAATAATTTAAATGCATAACACGGGGAAATAATATGCAAAATTATTATTAATTTAAATGCAAGGATCATTTTCTGAATCAGTTGGATTTAAATGATCCTTCAGATGTAAAAAAAAAATATGCAGGTTTCGGACATCAGTTTCACAATGACATAAAGAAAAATGAACTTCCTACTGAAAAACAGAAATAAAGAGAGCAAATCCGATATCAATGTCATGATAATACTTGCATCTGAACTATGTGCTCACATAGCCGAATTTATCAAAATTTATGACTATTCTAAACGGCGATAGAACCTATATATCTGACTAGATTCAGGAAAGGATAGGAGATCCAAGTTTCTATTGTCCAACACACTATCAAACACACTATACATTTGTCTCATTTGTAAATACTAGTAGCCTTTAGGATTCGAATCTGGGGATTTATTAAGAAGCATCATTTTTCAAATGGATAACACAACAAAAGATTCAGAAAACACAGAAAAGCTGAGTTTAACCTACTTCCAGTCGGCATTCAGTATACCGCATGGCCGCAGGAGGATCTGCATCAATTGAACCAAAGTTTCCATGCCCTCGAATGAGTGGAGACCGCAAGGAAAAATCCTGCAAACATTATGTCATAAAAACTTACAATAGAACTAAATAATGGTAGCCAAGCACACTCAAAACGTAGAGCAGAAAGAATCCACACCAATTTTTTATAAGGTAAATAATTTTATTAATGAAAGGGAAATCCCCATATACAAGTAGTATACTAAAAGGTAGGATAAACCTAAACCAAAATATGGTACTCTACAAAGGCCACCCAATCATCTATGCAAACAAGGGCCTCATGGGTACACCCAAAAGCAACTAGAGACAAGAGGCTACTCCTCACATGTAAAAAATCACTTTCAACCCATTCAAACGCTCTTCTATTCCTCTCCCTCCAAACTAACCACATAATTGCTGGTAGAACTACATCCCATGCCTTGGGTCTTCTTCTCCTTCTGAAAGCCCAGCTATACTTACCTCCTTTATTGTTCTCGGCATGACCCACTGTATTCCGAACAAGTTCAGGACCTCCCCAAGCGCGTAGCTCCACATCTTCACCCGAACATTTACACATAAAACACCAGCTGACATGTATGATTCTCCACTTTCCTCAAATTCTAACAGACACTATTGCTCTCCTAGCAGCCAATCACACACAAAAAAGAAGAAAAAAAAACTAGGCTCCCTCAGAGTCCAAATTGGAAAATGCGGGAAATTCACTTCAATGATCTAGCCCAAGCATTTGGTGATAAGTTCTACAGTACACTCATGATCTAGATACTTGGTGCTTATTTAGGTCATAGAAGCTTTCCAGTCCAGCAATTTCATTTTTTGACAAGCACCACCAGAACGAACTTACTAAGAGACCTTGTCCAGCAAGCTCTACATAAAGTTTCCATAAGAGGAACTGCTTTTAACATTTTACAGGAGGGGCTAACGCAGTTAATCATCCATTTCTCCAGATTTACACACTTAACCTCTCACAAGAGATAGATCAACTCTTTGGAATCTCCTAAAATCTTCTCTGCCAATGGACATCTACATACTGACTTCAGATAGCATGTCTATCCCTCCCCGTCAAACCCCCCACCCCACCCCACCCACAGAATATAAGAAAACACCTCACAGGAACTCGTGAATTTTTATTGAGAAGATATTTTGGATTTACAGCAGACAGAGGTTGAGCTTTGATTCTCACAAAAAATATGTTCAGTCGGAGATCTAGATCACCAGAACTTCAGTTAATTTTACAACAAAAAAACTACTTAGCCTACCTTTTTCTCCTTTAACATTTTCTGGTCCTAGCCTCCTTACTCATGATTTCTGAGGTTCTAGAGTTTAGGGAAATTGAATTTAGGACATTAATAAGGTAGAATATGGTGCTCATTTTATGGAAAAAAAGGAAGGTTGCATGTTTCTGTAAAAAGCATTTATCAAAAAACAAAAGAGCCAAACAACTAATCAATCATTCCACTAAGCTGCAATACCAATTTAGTTGGGGAAGGCGTTATGAATTATCTATTTATTTGTATCCATTGCGCTCTATTAATATCTATTTTTCTTTTTCGAGAAAATGTTTATTTTGTACCAACACTAAATAATTTGTCTTCAAGAAAAATTAAAGGTTTTCCATCAACACTAAAACTTGCAAGCAGTCCGACAAAATGCCATCATAAATCTATTATACAACTATTGGACATCAATAATCCTTTTGTAAGAGTTAATTCATTGAACATTACCTGGGCCATTCGGACCAAGGAATCATAGACAGCAGTGTCTCCATGGGGATGAAACTTACCGAGCACCTTAAATAGGAGAAAAACACAATAAGATACTTGCAATAGGGATAGCACGAGAGTGCTTCCAGAAATAACCATTAGTTTATCATGTATGTGTAGGAGAAAGCACAGATGGGCTACAACCTCTCCAACAACTCTTGCACATTTCTTGTATGGTTTCTTCGAAGAAAGCCCTAACTCATGCATTGCATATCTGTAGCCAAAATAATGATAAATTATAAATTCAGTACAGATTCAAAGCATAAGTAGGTAGATATTACAAAAGCATTTAATAAAAGCAAAGAAAGCTCTACTAAACAAACCTCTAGTCCACATTTTCAAATTAGAATTTAGTTCTACACATTGTTATCAAAAGCAAAAAATGCAAAAAAGCTCTAAGATCCGTTGGGGCTTTAAGCGCAAATAAAGCATGGACTTCAATGAAAAAGGGCGCAAAGGAAGAAAAAATACAAATATATATGTTTTGTCCCAGACTAATAATTTATTTTATTTTATTTTATGACCGTGGTGTCTGGGCCAGCTTTCGCGCACCTCGACTAAATCCACGGGATACCTGCCACCTCCCACCAGTAACATGTTGGGTAACTCCGTCCACCAAGGCTAGAACAGATGGGAAGATCACCTAGTGTTTTTTGCCTTCGCTGGGATTTGAACCTGAGACCTCAAGCCTCATGGCTCTATAACACACTTCATTGACCACTAAGCCACACCCTTGGGTGCGGTCCCAGACTAGTAATTATAAGCATGAATACAAATATATGAACAAGGAAATTGGAAAAAAAAAATGATAAAGTGAAAAAACAATTGTTTAGTGTCAGAAGAGGCTCATTGGTAGGAAAAGTATGTTCTAGGACCTTGATGACAACATTGAAGCGCATTAAGCGAGTTGAAGCGCTCAACACGTTTTGAGTCTATCTTCAGGGCTTAAATGTGCTTTAAGCGCGCCTTTGACAACATTGGTTCTACACACTTGGTCGTGATCAATATGAATCAGATGGAAGACTAGGTTTGCTTATGGCTATTCATATTTTCTTAGAGTAAAAGTTTATTGATAGCAAAAGTGGGATAAGGTACATACCAGAAAATGCATTACTTGTATAAGTTTTCAGAATTAAGCAAGTAGATTTTTTTTTCTTGAAAAGTTGGGGTGTCCGAGACAACTTGCTCACACCTCGACCAATTTAACAGGAACAAGAAAAAAATCACCTAGTATTTTTTGTTGACCACTACACTGCGCCCTTGGATGCTAAGCAAAGCAATATACATTCGTGAATTATGTATTGGTCAAACCAACATTGTTGTATGGAACAGTGTGTTGGCCAGTCAAGAACGCTCCCGTTCAAAAGATGAAGGTAGTGGAGATGAGGATGTTGTGATGGATGTGTGGGCATACTAGAAGAGATATGATTGGGAACGAAGTTATACGGGGCAAGGCGGGGTGGCCTCCGTGGCGGACAAGATGAAGGAAGCAAAGCTGAGATGGTTCGGCCATATGAAAAGGAAGTGCGCGGGTGCGCCAGTAAGGAGGTGTGAGAGGTTGGTTGTAACTGGAGCTAGGATAGGTAGAGATAGGCCGAAAAAGAACTAATAAGAGGTGGCTTCAACTTGCTAAGGACATGAACCTAGATAGGAAGTTTTGGAGGTCGAGGATTAGAATAGAAGGCTAGTAAGTAGTCAAGTGTTGTCGCACTTTATATGGGAGAGATAAAGTCTATTTAGTAGTCGAGTAGTCTCTATTCTTCAATGTGTACTACTAATGGTTGCTTCATTTGCTTTGTATCTTGCTATTTGTTGTCATATTATTCTTGCAATTCTGCTTAGAAAACATTTCTTTTGAACCGAGAGTCTATCGAAAAGTATCTCTGTCCCACAAAGGTAGAGGTAAGGTCTGTCTTACATCCTACCCTCCCCCGACCCCACTTGTGGGATTACACTATGTATGTTATTGTTGAATTGCATTTTAGTAACATTAAGATTCGTGATTTGATCTCTATTCCCTGCCAAAGTGGTTAAAAAACTAGACAAGCTAAGGAGAAAATTCTTATGGCAAGGCAACAAAGAAGGAAAGGGCTATAGTCTAGTCAACTGGAAGACTGTTCTCCTCAGCAAAGATAGAGGTGGACTGGGAAACAGAAACTTGAGATTGCAGTATGAAAGCTTATTGAAGAAGTGGCTCTGGAGATACACTGAGGAGGGGGTAGCTCTTTGGAAGGACGTAATTACAGCCAAATATGGTGAGCTAAACCCTTGGTGCACCAAGAGTATATCTGAACCATATGGTGTAGGAGTGTGGAGATCAATCAGAAACCTTTGGCCACAGATGGCAACAAACTTATACATAAAGGTGGGGAATGGGAGCAAAACCAAATTTTGGAAGGATGCTTGGATAGACCAGTCCCCTCTTAGGGACCTCTTCCCAGGTCTATTTCAAATTTGTGCAAATCCAGAGGCTAATGTATGTGATTGCTGGACAAATCAGGGTTGGGACTTGTCTTTTAGAAGACTTCTTAATGATTGGGAGGTTGACAAGGTTGCAGAGCTACTGGGGAAACTAGGTGGTATGAGCATAAACACAAATGTCGCAGACAAGGTGCTGTGGAAGCACAACAAAGATGGCCTTTTTTCAGTTAGTAGTGCTTACAAAAGGGGATTGCAGTTTATTTCTGGAGGCTCTATTTATCACTGGAAATATTTTTGGAAGGAGGGCATCCCTACAAAAGTGAAATGCTTCACTTGGCTAGTGATAAAGAGGGCCTGCTTAACACAGGAAGTACTACAGAAGAAGGGCAAACAATTGGTTCCCAGGTGCTTTCTATGTAACCTGACAGGGGAAACAAATAACCACCTATTTTTGCACTGCAAATTCACGGACCAAATCTTGAACTTGTTCCTACGCATTACAAGCTTAAACTGGACCATGCCAAAGCATACCTCTGATCTACTGAGCTGTTGGATAAGGCGAGGAGGCAGTAAGAGTCAAAAGAGATGGTGGAAGCTAATACCATCATGTATATGGTGGTCAATATGGACGGAAAGAAATGGTAGATGTTTTGAAGATAGATCCAATTCCATACACACAGTTAAATGGAATTGTATAGTATCTTCCCTTTTTTGGTGTAAACAGCTTTGTATAGTAGATGTAGATCAAATCTTAGAATTGATAGGAAGCCTGTAATTGACACTTTTTGGAGGTGGCCAACATGCCCTTAATGCTGAGGAATACAATTTTTACCAATTTCAAAAAAAAAGATTCATGATTTGAAGATTAACTAAAAGGAATAGCACCTAAGGGTGTGGCCTACCTGTCAATAAAGTGGGATGAAACCCATTGGAGACCATAGTTCAAATTCCAACATAGGCAAAAAAAAAAAAACAGAACGGTTTTATTTAAAAAAGGAGAAGAAGATTAACCAAATGGAACATCACATCAAAAAGTTTCCTTGGGACTTCCCTGATAGACTTGCAAACGTTTAACCATCAATGGCATTTTCTTAATTTCAGTTGCAATATTCTAAAATTCTACAGATGGAGTAAAACATTTATGTTTATTAGAATAAGAGTAGTTTAAGTTCAGCTATATTCTTTCAATGCCAATTCAATATTTTTCTGACAAAAAGTCTAATTAAATTGATTATGCAGTTTTAAAAAGATTAACCTTTTTTCCTGAAATTTAATATTGATCCCTTTATCCTGCTAAAACATTGTCGCTTTCCAGATTCCATTAGTTGAACAAATTAATGTTATTAAGTACTTTTTCTTATTTTGACATAGAAAATTTTGCTTTAGGAGTATATTTTGGCATAGCTTCTAGGTATATCTACAATGTCTTCCACAAATAAAGTGAAATGTGTTTGGTTGCTCTGAGAATCACCCAAAATAAGCAATAGTGACTAACAAAACTAGACATTGTTTTTTCCATTCCTCCAAATTGGGCGTTAAAATCAACATTTCTTCGGTTACTTCCATTTATCCACACATTTCTCAAGAAAGGAAACTCACAGTATTCTCCGGTGCACTGGCTTCAACCCGTCCCTGACATCGGGCAATGCGCGCCCGAGCAGTACTGACATGGCATAAGACATGTATGCTTCAGTAGCCTCCTTGTGAAGTTCGGTAGGTACAATTCTCTCGCCTCCCCCTCCCCCTCCGCCCTCATTACCGTCTCTATCTCTTAGAATAACACTTCCATTGCCTTCATCTCCAGCCTCCTTCTCCTCCGTGACCCTCCGACGGGAACTCAACGGGCGGACTTGCTTCCTCGGCGGAGTAACCGATGAAAGAAACCGGAGCTCCGACGAGGCTTTTCGGAGCCCCGAGAAGCGGGATGGTGTTGAAGTGAAAGTGAAGTGGTGGTGGTAGCAGCGTAATAAGCGAATACCAGTGGAAAAGGCCATGGGATTGGATTGTGAAAATGAGGTTTGAGGGTTAAGCGCGTATAGTTTCATGCCATAGAAGCTGAAGAAGCTTCAGCTATCGGAAACTTTTGTCGGAATGAAGTGCTAAAACCCTAGTGAAATTGGAGAAGGGTTTATTGCGCGCCAAGATTTTGCTTTTAGTGATACGGTGGAACGTGGAAGGGCATATTCCACGGCTCGAGGCCTATCTTATGTGGGTTTTTTTTTTCAAAAATTGGCTAATTTTTACCCCAATTCCATATATGGAATCCCTCCGACTAAATGGGCTCTAAGTAGGGGTGGGCATTAATATCAAAAATTGGATCTGATTGAATTAGTTTGGCATTTCAATTTCGATTTTTCGATTTTAAAATTCAAATTCAACACAAATTTTTAATATTTAAATTTAATTTTTATTATTATAATTTTGATTTTCAATAATATCAAAATACCAAAGTTTGTTCTAGATTTTGTCCGTCCATTTTATCTTAAAATAGGCCAAATAATTTTATAAATAATCTAGTAAAATAGTTTGTACTGCATTGGTAACAAAATTCAGGTACTCCTTGATTAGACTAACACTAAAATAATCTTGCAATTAGGTATCCTTGGATTTTCATTATGATTAGCATATCATTTTTTGCTTAAATGACTTGCTAAAGTCATGATTTCGACTGAAATATGTCAATTTTTGTGAAAATTTCGAAGAATAATTGCTGAAATTTTTTGTTTTGAAAATAATTACTATTAAAATTTATACTATACTTTAGCCGTTTCATTTAAATGCTAAAGAACTAGATTTAAAAAATTGAATTAATTTGGTACGATTTTCAGTACACATTATTGAAAAATCAAAAATTAAAAGTTCGAAAGAATTGTACGAAAAATATCGAAGGTTCATCCCCAACCCTAAGTGGAGTAGCTCTAATTGAGTGTGACTTCAAACGATAAGTTGATTATAGTTGAGGGAGCTTAGTGTTATAATCGAGGGAGTGTAGTGTTATAGTCGAGGGAGCTTAGTGTGAACTGTGACTATATTTTTTACTTGATTTATTAAAATAGTTATTTCTTAATTTTTATAATAATTTAATTTTTTTTTAATAATATATTATTGAGAAACGTCATCTACGAATATCATAAAAGATTTTGATGATTTTTTTTTTAAAAAATTAACTGTATGATCATTGACACATTAGTAGAATCAACATAAAAAAAGACAGTGATAATTACTAATGTGTTCTTTTTCAAACAGTTGACAAGAATTATAAAAGAAAGGTCGCAAATAATATCTCATTTCAATGATTCTTTTTTAACTTTTCAAGGAGACTTTCATCGAATAATTGATAATTTTGGATAGTTAAAAAAAATATTATTGATGATATAACTGTCAAAGAAAATGAATAGTAATCGAAAATCTAATTTTAATGTTGCCAAAATCTATATTTTTATAGCCCATTATTTGATATTGATTCAAAAAGTCAAATATATGAATACATCGACTAATAAAGCAATGATATATAACTCATTTGTTATTATCCAAACACCATGGTATCTGAAAGATAAGCACATCTAACCAACCTTGCTCTGATATCAATAGATGAATTAAATTGAAGATTTATGCGAAATAATACATATCTTCTTCTATAGAATCGATTGTGTTATCATCACTAATTGGCTTAGCGATTTCTTGCAAGATCATTATGAAGTCTTGTATTATTTTTCATAATAACTACAATGTCGAGATTGTAACTTCAGTACATTCAAAAGTTACTTCACCCTTTATCTCTTAGCTCCCATATCATTCATAAATACATTATTCTACTACTTTTATTATAGGGAATTATTTACTTGGTTGTAACTTACTTGAGAGAATTTGGTATTACGCACACCCTACAAACTTATTTTGCAAATACTCACTCAATTTTTTTTACAAACTTATTTTGTAAAATACTCACTCATTTTTTTTTTTCATTTAATTTTCAGGGTTTTAGATCGAGAAAAAGTAAAAAAGACTGGAGTCAAAGCTTTTTAAAAATCTTACCTAGGTCCCTTCAAACTTTGATTTAATTTACTTAAATTCCTTATAAGTTTCTCAAAATATACACAAGTCCCTTTCTCTTTCTTTTTTTATTGAGTGCAAAAAATAAGGTAGAAAGATTATTTTCGAATTCTAAATATAGTGCGGGTTTGAATCATGCACTCAATTTACTTTTTGCTTTATTGATTCACTTTCTTATTTTGTATTTTTATTTACTGACTAAATAAAAACATTATCATTATAAACTTCTAGAAAGAAAACTTTTTTCGCTAATAATTTTATGTTAAAGGAAATGAGCACGCACTACCTTCAAATCCTGAAACCCGCGATTGTGTTTATGCCACATGTGAACTCAAAGACATTTTCATTCTTTTAATTAATTAAAATAAAACTCATGCTTAAACACAAATTCATTTTCAATTAGTGGTGCCTCAACTTTGACAACTTGGTTATAGTCAACCCGCCACTCTAGAAATGCGAATAAAAATAAACTGTCATTTGTTTTCATTTTTATTTAATTTTAATCATTTCTCGTGTAATTTCCACTTTATTTTTCTTTTCCTTGTGCAAGTTCCCCCTTTCTCCCTTTTTCGGAAAAGCTTCACAGATATCTCGTGAGACAATTTGGAAAATGGCGACGTCGGCCTTCAAATCCACTTCCCGTAGAGGAACCGCCAACTCCAACTCCAGTACCAATTCTTCATCTTCCTCCAAAGCTCCTCCTCCTTTTGTCCGTAAACGATCCTTGAGTGTAAGCGCAATTTCCAGAACTTCCTCAAAAATCGACATTGATTCAGAATTCTCCAATAAATGCGACAATCCTCTCTTCTGCACCGAGAATGACAAAGTTAAACTCAAAGAGAAGGAGAATTTTAGTGTTACGAGGAAAAGTTCAGTTAGTGATGTTGTTGAAGAGAGGGGACGGACGGTTACTAGAGGCTCCGGTGTTAAAAATGGGATTGGGCGGAGTGTTTCAAGAGTTAGAGGTCGTTCTGTGTCCATAGGACACTACGGATCTGCTTATGAGGTTTGCAATCTGATGTTTTGTTTTACAATTTTGGAAGTTTCGTTTTTGCAAATTGGAATGAATATACAAATGAACTGTCTTTTGGATCAAATTTGACCAGTTTTTGGAGTGATGTTTCTCATATATCCTTTAACATTTGGCAAACAAAAGTAAATTAGGATAAAAATGCTATCGAATAATTAAGGTTTGGTTATAAATACAGTATAAATTTTAAGCAATTATTTGATGTAAAATATAGTAGTTTTGACGCATCCAAGCTCCAAGGTGTGTTGCCTAGTGGTCAATAAAGTGGGTTGAGCACCATGAGGTCTCGGGTCAAATCCCAACCGAGACAAAAACACTGGGTGATTTCTTCTCATCAGCCTTGATGGACAGAGTTACCCGTAACCTGTTGTTGGTGGGAGCTGACAGATATCCCGTGGAATTAGTTGAGGTGCATGCAAGCTGCCCCCATTATCACCGCTATAAAAAAGATACTCCCTCTGTCCCACTTTATATGACTCACTTTCCTTTTTGGTCAGTCCCAAAAAGAATGACACATTTCTATATTTAGTAAGTAACAATTTATCTTTAAAATGTCTATTTTACCCTTAATGAAATAATTTATAGCCACACAAACTTCTATGACTTATTTTAGACCACAAATTTCAAAAGTCATTATTTCTTTCTTAAACTCCATGCCAAGTCAAACTAACTCATATAATTTGGGACTGAGTGAGTAGTAGTTTTGATTTCAAAATACTGTTAATTGTGATTTAGAGTATTAGATTGTGCAGAGTTTGTATTTTTCTTTTATCATTTATTCTGCTTTAGTATGGAGTGGTAAATTGACTTTGGAGGTAGTAGGTGAATCTGAAATATGTCTAAGCTGGAAGTATAGTTTATGTTAACACTTAACATGTCGTTGCGTGTCATAATCTTGAATCGTCTTTGGATGATTTACTGCTGATTGAAATAGGCAGAGAAAATAGATAAAGAAGAGAATTTGAACAGATAGTCTTCCGCCTTGGCATATGCTCGTAGTATGGTTGATGCAATTCCATGGTGCTCAGAAATGATAGCATCATTTTTTGTAAAAGTAGCGAACTGGCAAGGACTTGGTGAACCATTATTACTATTGGATGTGATTGAGTAGTTTCTATATGGATGTCATTCATTCTGCTTCACAAACGTATACGGATATTATTCATTATAGTTGAGTTGACAATCCGAGGGAAAAATAAAGTGTGCTAACTGCTTTGTAAATTTTAAGTAGTCAAAGAATTTATGCTGTTTGCTATGAAATGGGTATTAATATATGATGAGTTATATGCATTACAGAAACCAAACATGTATTTTTTGAAGTTGTCTACTATAATATGTGCGGCCTGTGCTATATTTGAACTTGCTTTTACATTTTCTTATTTAGTGTGTCGGTATCGTATTCAGGTTGGACCTTTTTATGTGCTAGATTCTTACTTAAATTTAATATGATCTCAGAGTGATAAGGAGCTGCAATCAAACAACATCCAGAGAGTTTCATCGAAAAAGGTAGCTAACAGTTCCAAAAATACCAATTTAGTTAGAAGTGATACTGATAGAAGCAGCCAAGCCAAGAGCTCACCAGGAGCAATGAGGCATGGTCAAGTCACTGAATATTCTGAAGATGATTCTGCTGTGAGTATAATTTGTATGGTAGCATAATAACTATTTTCAATTATTTTAGGCTGCAGTTATATCTCAGATATTGTTTTCTTTTCCAGAGTAGTCTGCATATTTCAAATTGGGAAGATGGAGTTTCAGCATGTTCTTTGTCAGAAGCCGAAGAGAAGACCATAAAAGCTGTTTGTGAGCAAATGAAGGTGAGTTCTTGTTTGGAGCATATTGTACTACTGTCTATCTAACTATGTAACAATCACCTCTCTTCCTCAACACTGTTTAGAGAGGATGTTTGTAGCGTTCATCAACAGAACTGAGCGTCACATTTCTTGCAAGGAAGTATAGTATTCGTTCTCCAACAATAGAATGTCTGGTATATTTGTCTTCTTATTTTTCAAATTCCCATCCTTTTGTTCTGTCAGCAGAATTTGTCTCGTGTTACCCTTTCTCTTTAGACCAATCCAAACAGCTTTAGAGTTGTCTGAAGAACTACTTTTACCTGCTTTTGGCTTTTCAAATTCCAAACTGAAAAAGATGAAGGATGAAATAAGATGTGAATAAACTTGGATTATACACTGGGTCACTTCTCTCTCCTATCTTCCTTTTCTTCTTCATCTTCTTCTTCTTCCATTTTCAACAACAACTGGCCAGTGTGATCCCATAAGTGGGGCATGGGGAGGGTGGGGTGTACGCAAACCTTATTCCTACCTTGGGTAAGGTAGAGAGGCTGTTTCCGATAAGACCCTCGGCTCGAGAAAAGTGTTTTCAAAACAGGTTTGAAAAATACAAGAGTAAAAAGTTGTGGTGAAAATAACTATAGAGGAGAGAAGTATTGACTGGCAAAGTAGTAGAGATTTCCAAAGTAAAAGGAACAATAATCTTCTTCCATTTCGTGTTTGTATTTTCTGTAAGCGGATATACTCTTGATTAGGAAAAGCAAATTGGGAAAAGAGGTCACTACTTTATGCTAGAGTTGGGAGCCCTGGCGGTAAATTCAGAGATGGTGGTGTGTTAGGGGAAGGGGTTATGGAGATGGATGGATGAAGTTTACTAGTTTGCCTAGGAGAAGGTAGGTTTTTTGGTTCACTAGCTCTAAGGGGGTTGAAGGGGGGAGCCTTGGAGTAGCTGGTAAAGTTGCTGCCATGTGACTAGGAGGTCACGGGTTCAAGCCTTGGAAACAGCCTCTTGCAGAAATGCAAGGTAAGGTTGCGTACAATAGACCCTTGTGGTCGGGCCCTTCCCCGGACCCTGGCATAGCGGGAGCTTTAATGCACCGAGCTGCCCTTTTTTTTAGGTCTGAGGGGGTTGCAGGTGGGTTTGCTGAAGTCTCCATCAGTTGGAAGCGAGGCAGATGGAAGTGGATTTTCACATTTCTTTTCTTTTCATTTTACATTGACTATTGGTTAAAAACAAACACGTTTTTCTTTAAAGACAGGAGGTTTAGAAACTTAATTCATGAAGCGCTCCTTAGCTGCTTATGCTGTATATTGATTATACACCTATATGATCGGGAAAAACAAAAAGCATGATAACTGTGTAGTTTTTTTGTGGTTCTAGTTCATTTGCTCAAGAATATTCAACAGTTTCATTTTCACTTGTAGTGGATGAACTATATTTATGTATCTACCAAATGAAAAGTAAAAATCATTCTCTACTAAAATGTATTGATGTTTGACTTGGTTCCGCCGAAACAAACTTTTAATGTGATATAATTGGGGGACTAGGATGGGAAATTCAGAAATCAGGGTATAAAACTGTCAGAGGCTGAATAGTTAAGGAACAAAAAGCTTGATTCCCTCCATTTCTGTAGAAACTCCATGTAACATGGTTTTGTATCTTTATTATATTTCAGTCAGTTCGAAGTGACCAGTGGGGTGCTGATACTGCTACTAGCGGAATATATGAGACTGTTCGCTCCGAAGTGAGGCGTGCTATTTCTGATATTCAGTCTGACCTTGAAGATGTAAGTTCCAATGTTATCATGGATACAAGCCTCTCAAGTAAATGTCCTGATATCTGATGGTATTCAAACTGGCTAGTGTCGGCGCTAGTAATTTTAGCTTGTCCTACTTGATGATATTTGATTAACGCTTTTCAAATACTTTTCTTTTTTGGTAAGTGGCGTCTTACAAGTTTGATTCTGCAAGGTTGTCAGTCTTATTTTGTGAAGATCTTCAAGTTATTACTTTGATTATGCATGTTGCTTTTTGATCCAGTTTGGTCATTAATATGAATATGTGCGTGGCTATTTAATCCATTTTGGTCATTAATATGAATATGCATGTGGCTTTTTAATCATTTTAGTAATTGATACAAATATGCACGTGTCTTTTGATAACTAGAGATAATGGAAATCAAAAGACTCGTGAAAGGTGAAATCTTTTGTCTGCAGAAGAATGTCTTATGTTCATTGTCCATGTTGGTCATGGAAAAATTCTTATTAATGTATCTTCAATTTTGTTCTCTGGGATAATTAATCTATTTTCAACTCAAACATGTACTGTTGATATGCATGCCTTTTACTTAAAAGTTGTCTCTCTTACATTTTTCTTATTTTGCTATTATTTTAGGCTATCCGAAGGAACAATGTTAATGCTATTACAACTGCTAATGTTGCTGATATCCCACCTAACTTTGTCAACCCTGACGCTGTTGAATTAGTTTCAGACGTTCGAAGGGAATATGCCAGAAAACTTGATGAGGTGATTTCCTTCATTGAAGATTGGTAGAGGGATAATTCTTTTGGCCATTCTTATATGGGGCTGCTGTATCTATTGCTAAACTGAAAGTGCACCAGCTTTGTGTTGTTTGGCTCAGTTTTTGCTACTTTTCCTGTTGGCAACAGGGATAAAACTAAAGAATATTTCCCTTGTCAATAAAATGAAGAATATCCTGATCTCGCAGTTCCTAATGCTAAGAAGCTTGAATACATACTAAAAAATATTCTGTTTTCTTGGGGTCCTTTAGAGGTCTGTCATGGGGAGTACTCTTTGTATATTAGGCTTCTGCATGTGGAGTATTTCAGTGTTATGACCGTTATCATATTTTTCTCTTTCTATCTCCTTGTCATTCATTGCTGAAGTTCGCTGTTACATAAAATTTGCAGTCTGAAGAGAGGGCTAGAAAACTTCGGTCAGATCTTGCTGTTGAAGAGCATCGAGGCCAGGAAATAAGTAGGATTCTCAAGGAGATACTGTCTGATCCAAAGCCCTCACCTCCTCAGAGATCTCGTGCAGGAAGAAAAGTAGGTTTTCTTTGTCTTTTGCTTTCTCCATCTCCAACTTAAATAGAAAACAGGAAAAAAAATTGCAAAATTTACGCTATATCCATGTCCTGTTGATGTGGCATATAAAGTTGGTAGACTTGTTTATTTAGCCTGCAGTTTTAGTGGTTTTCCAGGGCATCCTGGATGCTGGGAGAGCAAACTGAACTATTAATAGCAGTGACAGTGTGTATGCAGTAGTATATGTAGGAATAGGTGCATCAGAGTTCTCGTTTTCATCCTCTGGCTTGAGATTAAGGGAGTTGCTGGCCTTGTCTTCTTCTCTTCTTTCTTACCTCTAGATATCCTTGTTCATTCCGTGCATTTTCTTGGCTTCTGGATCCCGTATTTCAAGATCCAATTACAGTCATCCACAAGAGGTGTTGTAGAAATGTGGATTTTAAGATGGATATGCAGTTATACAAGATTAGACTAGATTCGAAGCGATTGCGCCCACCAGAGATAAAATGAGATAAAGTTGCTTGGTCATGTCCTTTTGTTACTTTCTTTCATCTTTCTTGCTGTTCAACTTCAGCAATTACTTAACGCATCTTGAACTCATGGCATTGGCATATGAACAATTTAGAATGAGTCTTCTGTGCCTTGATTTTTTGACCTCTTACTATGTATGCTTACACTCTTTGTCCTTATATTTTCACGGCAGAGAAGTAATGAGAGGAAAAAAATGACAAAACGTCTTACTGAAGAGGCACTGACATATTTTGATGAATGTGTATCCATATCAACTTTTGATAGCTCTGACTTATCAGCAACAGAATATCCATCTCATAGCTCTGTTGGAGCTACTACTACAACTGGTGTCGCCGTTCCTGTCCTACTAGGGAGTCCGAGCGCTATGTCAACGTCTTTCCCGGTAAGTTACTCCAACTACAAACAGGTTCCTCTCTCGATCTGACAAAGGTTTTAACTTTATTATACAGCATCAAAATCATCTGAGCTTTAAATAATTAAAACACGGTTTTACTTATTCATTGAATGGGTGATGTCTGTGAGATGGACTACTCTTCATATGGTCCCGAGGTGATTAGTATATCATTGGTCCCCTGGGTATCAACAGTCAACACATATGTACTTTGCTGTTCATTTTGACTACTAAGTCATCTTAATAACTTGCATAATTACCCAAAATTGAAACACTCGAAGTTAATACCCGTGTCTTTCAGTAGATGCCCTATCATTGCTGGTTATAGGGTCTATCCGCAGCTGGTGGAAGTAGAGTTGACGTCATTTAGGTTAGTGTGTTTTGCGTTACTATACTACCCTCTGTTTCAATTGATGTGGCGTGGTTTGACTGAGCACGAAGTTTAAGAAGGAAAGACTTTTGGAACTCATGGTCTTAAACATGCCATGAGATTTCTGTGGCTATAAAGGAATGTCATTTAGGGTAAAATGAGGAGTTTTTAGACAAGTAGTTTCCAAATAGAAAGGTGTTATTCTTTTTGGAAGGTAGTAGTAAGGAAATAGTACCATATAAAATGCAAGGGAGGGAGTATTGTTTTTGTTTAGTGTACCTGCAATTCTGCAGACATGTCTTGCATTCTTGTGTCATGATGAATAGATTGGATGGGTAGACAAGAAGGTTGGGAAGAGAACAGAGGGAGTATTATATAGTTTTGTTTTGGATGAAGCAAAGAATTTGTTGAAGAAGAGATGCTAAACAGGCACATCGGTTAACCATATAGAGGAAGTTTGCGAGGCATTCAAAAGGCGCAGGATAAAGCACTAGACCTTGATTGTTTCACTTTCACCTACATACTTCTAAAAGGAAACTTAATAGAGAGAGGTTGAGAACAGATAAGAACTCAAGTTTTTATTAATTTAAGCCTAAGAACCAAGAAAGATGCTAGTATATAACATGGGGTATCTCGCCCTGACCGGATCAGTTGCGCAACTAAAGAGAAATCGTCATTATTATACGAAATGAACCAGCGCTAAAACAAATTAACGTTGACAAATCTAAAGTTGAATAATGAAATAGAGAGACATGTGTGAATATAATTTTAACGGGTCAAGATTGATATGGGATGCACAGCATGATTCACGCGAGAATAGTTCTTTATTACGGCTAAAAAAGGAGGAGCATTTAAGGCATGATAGTATTGTACTCTACTCCTTGTACCATGGAAAGATTGACTGATGCCTATTTGCTTCATCTTGGAGATTCAAAAATTTTCTTCTCAAATTTATAAACCCCTCATGGGCTTTGGTCTAGAGGTAAGAGTGTGACGTGTGATGTATGGGTTAGGTCACGAGTTCAAACTCTGCCATGTACGTAAAGTTGGTATGTAGGTGGAGAAGGGTTAAGGGGTGGATCGTTGTTCCACCAAGTTGCAAATCATGCGTCATTGTTTCTCTAGGATTTCTTGGTTATCAAAAAAGAATTTTGTAGACCCCTAATAAATCCAAATCAAGAACATTTCTTCTCATTCAAAACTTCAATGAATAAATAAATTGTGGACCCCTAATGAGATTGAGATCGCATAGAAACTGGACAATCACATATTGTTGTTCTGCAAATTCAGTTTTATAAGCCTCCCTAGATTATATCATGCCCCTTGTGTAGATGGAGATACAATTTCCCTTGAATTGTCCCTTGTTGTTCTTTTTCAGTTAATTTTATTTTTAACTTGCGTAGTAGGTTGCAGATATGACGAGCTTGTGAGATATTTAATATGCCACCTCCATTAGCTTTGTTTGTAAAGCATGAATCTTGATGCATGTACAATGAAAACACAACTAGCCTCTTCTGGCAGCAAGCTCTAGCATTCCCAGGCCTTTATAGCAAATTATGTATTGAAGCATTCCCAGGCCTTGACTAGCAAATTATGTATTGAATTGGAATATCTAATCCCTTTTTAACTTGTTTATTCATCACCCTAAGCAAGGAGACAAAGCAACCTTGAATTTTGTGAAAACACATATGGTCATGAACCTATGAATAGAACACACTTTTTTTTTCTCCTTACCTACCCTTAGTCATAGTCACATCACTCACACAATAGGAAAATCTTAAAATACAGTGAATTGTGATGGTGGATTACAATTTAGTTATACCTAAAGTTGATTTCCTTCTACCAGATGATTGCTGGCCACATTCAGCACACAGTTAGTCATGAAGATTCAAGTTTAACCGCTAACAGCTGCAACAATGAACCTCTACTATATCAAGTCAAGCATAGAGGCAGTGATCCAGGACAACAATTCCAGTTCTCTTTTGGTCAGAAGTCACCAGAAAGCAATCGGACTCATGATGACTTGAGGAGTTACATTAAGCATTTTGAGAAAGATACAGATAAAGATGAGTTCAACTCGGATACTACCAGGGTGTTTTATGATGCAAATGAATATAAATTGCGAGGTCATACAGAAAGCTTGCTTTTTGGCAGGGTAGCCTTCAGAAACAGGATAGATTCTGGAGGTATGCACCTGTGCAATGGAAGTTTTCCAGTTACGTGTTTCCCATTTGGTTTTGCTTGAGAATATTCTGTGACCCTTTCTTCCTCATGCAAACAAGGGTCTCACTTTTGTTCTTTTTTGTCAAAAATGTATTCAGCTTTTTGAACAGTTAAAAGTTACTGTAGAAAAATCAAAGGAAGAAAAGAAATGGAATGTCCAAGAAAAGAAGAGTACTTCTTTTAACTTTTGGCAAGACTTTGGGCTCAAGTATAGTGTTTTATTGTTGTTATTATTATTTATCTTGACAATGGGTAGTTCTTTCAACACTACCTATTATTTGGACAATGACTAATCATATCATAGTTCAGAGAATTGAGTTTTACATTTAGTACGCACAAAAGATGCAATTAAACATAATTCTTGTCGTTGGTGGTCACGTCTCAAAACACCAAAAGAGAAATGAATAGAAATAATTTTGATACTTGATGACAGCTACAATTTTATGTGGTGTGTGCTTTTCTAGCATAATGAGTTTACAAACATGACTTGGTAGCTTTGGGTGGAGTCGTGGACATTTTCTCTTCCTGCATTTTTGCAGATCTTATAGTGGCATTTAAATATAACAGGAAAACTATGACTACTATCACTATGACTCTGTAATTAACTCTAAAACAAAAACACTGACAATCAACCATGAAAAATTTCTATCGATGCAATTTAGGAAGCATCACCATGAGGTTACAGAAGCTGCTAATAAGATTTGGCAAATATTGCAACTTCATCTGCAGAATTGCCCGTCATCAAGCACTTCTTTGGTCCCTCAGGCTGCTCAAAAGGGAAACACCTAATGGTTGCCCCTGTCTCTTCTTTCACCTTTAATTCCTCCTCGTCACTGTTTTTTAAGTATGGCATTAACACGTGAGTCTATCACCGAAAAGATATACAAGGAATGAACCATAGACACCAGATACAAAAGAAAGGGAAGTATAAGGAAGAGGTTTACCCAGCAGACCAAGGCCCTCTTGCCCATTTTCCTTGAGCTATTGCCTCCTTAAGCTCATTATATGAATACACGTCCACAATGTTACTGGAATGATATGATTGGGCAACAGAAAATCAGAAAGCAACTCAATATCCAACACAAAGAGACACGTGAATGATGAAACACAGGCACTAAAGCAAAGGGCGATGCATAAATCTTTGATACAAACTGTACATTACACATTTATATTCTGCAGACCTGTGATCATTGAACTTAAAACTTTGATAACTAGCAAAAATATTTGTCAAGGTTGAATTTCACTTAAACAACTGTCATTCGCAAAAGCTTGTTAAGGTTCGCATAACTGGCATTTATAATTGGTACAGATACAGAAGGCAGAATTGAGGGTGTGTTTGTATGACGGAACACATTTTCCAGAGAATCTTTTTTCAATTTTCTCATGTTTGGTTGGTCGAAATGTTTTGGAAAACATTTTCTCTAGGAAAACAAGTTCCTTAAAAATGAGGAAAATGACTTCCCTATAGTAGGGAAAACAAGTTCCATAAGACATTTCACCTTCCCTAATAAAAGTATGGATAAAAAGTTTCATAAGGGACATTTCAAGTTTATTGTCTCTCCCCCCTCCCTCCCTCCAATGCCCCAACCCCACCCCGTGACCATGCACCCCTGAACCCACTTCATCCCACTCTCATAGTGTTTTTCTAGATTACATATAAATGCTCTTGGAATAACATTTTTTTGCTTACTTACCAAACACTAGAAAATAAGTAAGCAACCCACTTATTTTCCAAGAAAACTTTTTCTAGGAAACATTTTCCTTCATAACAAACACACCCTGAATCTATACTCTATGTAAAAAATATATTGGATTCTATTAGCGAGTTGCAAACTTAGGATAGATTTGATCCTTTTTACATTGCTCAAGTGTCCAAATTTCAGCTTGTATCTTTTAGCTTAGTCACAGAGCATCGATCTTCGATGTTTTTAGAGGCAAAATAGATGTTCATCTTACATTAAGCAACCAGGTCCTAGAGCTATTACACAGAGGAACTTTTGTTCATCTTTGTTGGCATACTTTTAGGACAGGTGTGTGCTTCATTGGAACAAGTTCACTTGTTTCCCCCCATGACATTTCTAGTAATTTAGGTCAAATTTCTTTCCGTGGCCCTTGACATTTTTTTTCTTTGATAAATAAAGAGATACAACACTAGCCCTCTTGCTCAGGAATTCTCTAAGACTTGAGGTTCTCTAAATCTCACTTGCTCTTACAAGGACATACAACAACAACAACCAACAACACCATGCCTAGTGTATTCCCACAACGTGGGGAAAGACTAACCAAAATAAAAAAGACTTACGCAAACACAAGAATAAGACCTAATGTAAGTGTACAACTGTGTCTTAACTCCACTTGGTATCATCTCGTTTGCTATTCTTAGCTAAGCCCACACTAACTATGGGAGACTGTAGGTCTTCTGAGACAATCTCCCTAAATAGGATTTTATGTCTATGTCGTCCTCGTTTACCTTCTCTAATCATCATAGTGTGGCACCTGCAAAGCAGTGCATATAGAGGTTTATCTAGTCAAGACTTTTCAAATGCCTTCTCTCATTTTTACCTTTATGTGTGCTACTTACACTATGCTAGATGTTCTATGTTTCTAATCGTGTTTAGTTTTGCTTAATATCCGCGTCTCTATGACTTATATCTTGTGTATATGCTTGGCTTAGAAGTCTAACATGTACTCCCATATTGCTCGTCTCACAACCATTTTATCGAACTTGCTTTCCTATCACATAACACTGCCATAGCACTTCCATCTTAGGCATCCTTATTTTCAAAAGGAAAAGTACATACATCCTATTATAATTCCAAAAGATACATCTATTTTATCTAGAAGATTGAGCTTAGATATTTGAATTGCCTGTGTTTAGGCAGCATATCACCGTCTAATCTCACTTCTGCATTCTTCTTATAGGGCTAATCTCGCGTGAACATGTTTTGTCTTACTTCTACTTATCCTAAAACCTATTACATTAGCCTCTATAGTTCCAACTTTCATGATTGACTGTCTTGTTAGTTTCGCCATTCAACACAATATCAAATGCAAAGCTTGCACCATAGCAATTTCATACATACTATTGGTTAGCTCATCTATAACAAAGACAAATAGTAGAGCTTAAATCTCAGTTATAATCCCATTGTTACCAAAAATTACTCTATTATCTTTTTCAACTATCCTCACAGTTGTGACCACTCCTATACATATCTTCTATGGCATTTCTATATTTGTTTTCAAGAACACACAAAATTAGAAACCCTACAAGGTGATGCCTCGTGCCTCAAGACATCCACCTTGCTCCAACATTGCCAAACATCTTGTCTTGGCTAACATAACACAACTTGTACAAGTCATCCAATTAATGATACAAGTTTCTAAAGGAAATGTAGTGAAAAAAAAGAAGCACGACTTGTATAAGGTCGTCCAATTAATGGTACAAGGCTCCAAATGAATTTTAGTGATGAGAATACATCATAACTTGTAGAAGGTCATCCTAATGGGACAAGTTCTAAAGTAAATGTGTCCACTACATGTTATCATCAAAGACAAGTGGAAGAAAAAGTGTACAGAAGAAAATGCAGTTCATTGTATTGACAGCAAAATAACAAAATGGTTAGAACCTACCTATCACGAAAAGTTGTTGCCCTTTCCAAAAGCGATGATTGGACCTCATTCAACTTGTCTTTGACGTAAGCCACCAGGGTGGAAGGCTCCATGGATATTCCAAAAACTTTTCCTTGCTTTCCAGGAACATCTCTTCTAGAGATGACCACGGTTCCACTTGAAACATCTCGCGGGCCAATTTCAATCCTCAAAGGGACTCCCTAAATAGGAGGAGCAAGGTGTATTACAGGGTATTATCAAACAAACACTTCATGTTTGGCCCTAGTGATGGTGGCTATTAAAGCCTAAAATCATGTACACCAACTTTCATTACAGATCATATCATCTTAATCTAAGGAAGAGAAATTTCTTCAGAAACTAAGGCCTACAAACGCACAAGCATTTTAGAACTGCCGGTGACTTAAACACTCAACATCTAGCTATTTACCTGATGAAACACTAAAATACATGTTCTCTCAGTTTTATTTTGGGAGTCATTTCCTCTGCACTATAGGTTCTTATCTTGTAAATTCTGAATTTCTACAGAGGTCAATACACACCTTCATTTCATAGTAATTGAATTTCCAGCCAGGTGTTCTCTGATCAGAGTCATCAATCTTCACTTTTATCCCTGCAGCTTGTAAAGTTTCTTTCACGGATGATAAAGCAGTCAGAACGCCTGCCTTCTCATTTTCCTTCTTCCATATTGGGACAATAACCACCTGGGAGCATTCAACAAGAAAATATTCAATCACCATGACCCACTAGCCGAAATTGCTATCTACAGAATGCCTTTATATGCATTAGTACACAAGATAAAGGAAGAAATAAGCAGCTAGCAATCCAATATAGAACACAGAGCAGGGTATAAAGCAGACCAACTCAATTTCTGTCCACCCAATTGTTCAGAATTTCCTATTATTGTCATACTACTTGAGCATGGTGATTCACAATCAAAACCTTTAGGGCTCGTTTGGTTGGGAAGCAAGTTATCCCGGGATTAGTTATCCCACCCTCAATGTGGAATAAACATAATACTACAATCCCGGGATAAGTTATCCCGCAATTTTATCCCAACCAAACATGGGATAAACTCATCCTAAACTTAATCCCGATTCCCGAGAATTAGTTATCCCATATCCCTCATACCAAACGAGCCCTTAATGCCATCACCCAACAAGTAGACCAAGAAGTCACACAACTTGAGACAATTACTCAAAACTTGCTAGATTTGAAAAGTAACCAGTTAAAAAGAAGTTTTAGGAACCTGCACAGGTGCCAGCCTCGGGGGCAGCAGTAAGCCAGCGTCATCCCCATGTGTCATGATGATAGCTCCCACAAAGCGAGTGCTAATTGCCCATGATGTCTGCCAGACATGTTGTCGTTGCCCATTTTCATCTGTGAACTGTTTAAACATTAAAACTGTTATACTAAAGATAACTGACTAACAAAGAGGGTGATAGGCCCTTCAAGCAAAATAATTGTAGGACCAAAATGGAAATTTCAGTATTTCACAACATTTTCATCCTATACATGAGTTGTCGCATGGTAAGAGTGATGTCAGGGGTTGGTCTCAGAAAATTCTCACACAAATTTTGAGCTCCTATAAGCAGTTGAAATTTAGCAAAAGTCACCCTATCCACCCAACTATGAGAAAGATGAAGTGGTGAAATCCCAAAGAAATTGTAAAGGAGCAATGTCACCAAATACTTGGTAAAGGAAAAATGTATCCAAGGGTGTGACCTAGTGGTCAATGAAGTGGGTTTGAGAACCATGAGGTCTCAGGTTCATATTCCAGCGGAAGCAAAAACATAAGGTGATTTCTTCCCATTTGTCCAAGCCTTGGTGGACAGATTTACCCGGTGCATGTGCTAATGGAAGGTAGCATGTACCCCATGTAACTAGTCAAGGTGTGCTCAAGTTGGTGTGGACACCACGGTTATAAAACGTGGAAAAGGAAAAATTGAACTATGGAAAGGAATCATAAGAAATCACACAGAGGAATCCAAAACACAAATCCTGCAGAGTGTCACCAAGAGAAAAAGAGCGGACAGGGTTTTGCTAGTCATCAATAAGGAATTGCACAAGTAAACATCTCTAAGTTTTATCTTAGTTTGCAGCAATCAGTATTGCCATGTTGACATTAATTCTTAGAAGTGGAAAATGGAGCCTTGAGCATAAGGGTTGGTAAGTTTGACACTTGTATGATTTGTGATCAGAAAAAGTTATGTAATCTTGGAGGAGACAAGCCATGAAATTTGGAGGAAAGAGGAGTTGTAACAGGTGAATCATAAGTGAAAGCCAAAGACAAGGGGCATGACTGTACTGGCTACATACTCTTTGATATCTGATTTTTTAAAAGAAAAACTTGACTTTAATGTATATTAGATCTCTTGGCTCAATCGTTTAAAACTACATAGAAGTTCACTACTGACTCATCCTAACAGTTGATCACAACCCTTGGCCAACCCAACCATGTCTGAGTGCTGATCTTGAAGCATGTTGAACAGCAACACAAGACAATTCACTTCATATAAAAACTGAAATGGTACATAAAGCATGAGAATTCACTACAAAGTGTCATAAATACTTTGATCGAAGGCAATTATCAACATGTTCATATTGTTACATTCCAAATTTACCTGTGTTCCAAATGCACGGGAAAAGTTTTGACCAAGGTTGTGGCTTGTGCCTGCCTGTAAAGCCTTCCTATCTCCCATCATTGCTTCAATTGTATAGGTCGTTGAAGCACCGGCAAACGTCTCCACCCTCGATTTCCTACCTGCAATAACAGGTATTGCAGCTTGCTCATAAGCAAATTTTGTATATACATCGATCATCTGCATTGCCTGAAGTACAGCAAGTAGCAATCTGTTATATAAAAACACTAACTGGAGAATACTCTGCATATAAAAAAGATAAAAACCTCTTTTTCTGCTTCTTCTGCAGTAGCATGGGCAGTATGGCCCTCCTGCCAAAGAAATTCAAGCGTCCTAATAAATGGTTTGGTTCGCATCTCCCATCTCGTGACATTTGCCCACTGAATATATTAAATGAGATAATATGAGAACCAGAGTAATCTCACTTCTTACAGGTAACACAGTAAAACTGAAGGATGTGATCGAAAGAACCTGATTGATCATGAGAGGAAGGTCACGGTAACTATGAATCCATTGAGTAAACATATGATTCACAATTGTTTCACTAGTAGGTCTGACCTGCCATAACCTCAAGAAGGTAAAACATCAAACCCATACTCAGATCATAATGTTGAAATACAACTGGCATTAAAGATGACGTATCTTAAATTATGTTTTCTTTATTTCTAAAGAAAAATATTTCACAAAAGATTACGTTCCCGTTTGTCTATACCAATTTTGAACTTTTTTTTTTTTTCAAAACAACATTTGGTTATACATTGGACTGATTTTTTGAAGGAAAAAAAATTGAACATGAGTTTCAACTTTCAAGTTTGGAGGAGTGGTTTCGACCTGTTTTTCTGGTGAATTTTTTTTCCACTGACAAAATTTCACCTTTTCTCAAGTTTCCAGACACAACTTGATTTCCAAATTTCAACTTTCTTCAAGTACTATTTTTTCCAAATATCATATTTTTTATGTCCAGACGCGTACTACACATCTTAAAATAACTAAAACTTGAACTGCATATTTTCAAACACTGACTGTTAAGCAATGCTGGCCTTTAAAGTCATAATTTGAGCAATCAACTCATTCTTTTCGCCAGACACAATAATGGTGGATGACTAATTTCAATCCTGAGAAGAATGTGGAGACCGAGGATAATAAGTCACTCTAGTGGCCCAATTTCCCGTTTCACTTAACCTATGACAAAACCAAAATTTGCAAAATGATAGGTGTCTCCTCTGTGCTTTTCTTCCTGTATACATAGTCTACTACTTTCGCGGTAATCTGGATATGTCCTGCATAATAGTGTTTAAATGTTCAAGGAAGTAGGTTGGTTTATGGGAAATCCTTCTTTAGGATGAATCCTACAGGCAAAAGAGTTGGGACAAGCTTGACCAAGGTAGGACATTTCATTAAATAAAGTAATTTGACCAAGCTAGTTTATTAGTGGGGAAAATTATTTTGATGAAATTCAGGCACAGATTTATAGTTAGGGGCGTAGGTAACATGTCATTCATAAGAATCTTTTCAAATGTAGCCATTTGAAATGAGAAGGCTGCCTATGTTCAAGAATGGAGGAATTTATTTTCTTTTTTGTTGGTTTGGACAGACCAAATCAGCTACATTTCCAAAAGGTGGAGGGTATTTTCAGTTTTTCCTTGGCTAGGTAAGGGTCGTATTTGCTACTTACCAGCACATGTTTTTCCCCCTTTTCCACTTCCCTCAAATCCCTTTTATTGTGGTACAACATGGACAAATAATCCCTAACAGTGCACACACCATTTTACAGGCACACTATACAAGACATGTCAACAAGGAGCAGAAAAGTAAATAAACATGATAAAGGATAGTGACACTTACCACAAGCTTTTCTTCAAGTTCTTTTCCTCCCCCAACAGTCACAAGAGCTAATTCTGGACTAAAACCCTCAACATGACTAGCTTCTTTCTCAATGAAGGAATACGGTATAAACTGAAAATAATAATTGCATGAATGACCCATGGTTAGACTAAAACAGCAGGCAGAGATGTCCAATAAAACCGCAATATTAATAAATTTGAAACCGGTAATCAGAAGAAAGATTGAGAAGTCATGGTAAACTGCCATATTACTCTCCCTTGACAAAGTTGAACAAGTCATCGTACGCAAAAATCACTTTTAACCTTTTTTATACAATATTTGCGACATAGAAAAATTATCAAATTTGTGTAATAACTGAATGAAAAAGAGTACATAGCAACATGTAAGAGAAAAATTGACACTAATATGTTTGGCAGCACAAAGGGGAGCATCTATTGGTTCCATAAATAGTATTATAACATATTCTTTTTATATTTAATGCCATCATCACTTTTTCCCAACTCTAATACCACCACTTTTAACCACGAAGTGCAGAAAACCTTCACTACTATAAATGGCACAGTCAACACACCAACAAAAAGAGGAAGAAAACAACTCAGGTTTATGTAGCGTTATCAACATGATGATCAAACCATAAGCACATTTTGTCTTTGCCACTCCATTATGCTCGTGCACTTTTTATGAATTAAGGCAAAGATGCATAACTTTATGATCACATGTACATGCTAACCCCAAAAACGAATCTACTTTGAAAACATGCAAATATTTTTTCAATGCAGATGAATTTGCAAGGAAAAGCTCACAAGTTTCACCTTTTACAACAAGATACATAATAACTCATACATCAACCGACCGACAACTCCTAACCCTCCAGGTGCCAAAATCAATTTTCAAGTCACACTCATAGTTACTAATTAATGAAATTCTAATTTACAAGGAAAACAAATGTCAAAAGCGGAAGATCCACAGGTAGAAATAGCAACTCCACCTGAGGGAAATACATATTACTGTGTCCAGTTTCTTTAAACTTCACATTCATGTACTCCTGCACCAATCAACAATTAACAAACCCAATCAAAACAAAACTCTTAGATTATATTCAACCAAAAAAACAGAGAGGAAAGAAAGAAGTTCCAAAATGAATAATGGGGCTTCCAAAATAAGATTGAACCATCTAATTTTCAAAGTATGTCGGACATTAGTTCCTACAACAACATACCCAGTGTAATCCCACTAGTGGAGTCTGGGGAGGGTAGAATGTACAGACCTTACGGTAGACCCTCAGCTCAAAAGAAGTGAAAAGAAGTAAGGCAATCAACCAAAAGAAAGGATAAAGCTTACTGGCTGGATAGGACATTAGTTCCTAATTGTCTAAAACTACAAACTTTACACACTCAAAAACTATAAAAAGTACATAACCCACAATTTTCAAAATTACAAATATTCTAGACAACTGAAAACGAGGAATTGAAGCAAATGCAAGAATGCCCTGATCATGTTGGCAAGAAAAAAGAAAATGCTCGGGGTACTCCAAACATACTGAGCAAATTCCTTTTCTTTTTCTTGCAACCCCTCCAAGTTTGAACTCATCTGGGGAATCAATTCCTTAATTTTGAAAAATAGAATCTTTTTATACCCAAAAAACCTTGGAAGCACTACAGAATAACAATTTCAAAAAATGAAAAACACTAGCGAATAGTCTTAGTGATAAAGAAACAGAATTATTTAGCATTCAAATAGTAATAATTATAGGGTTACCTGTATAGCTTCCCAAATAGCATAACCATAGGGTCGAATAACCATAGTTCCACGAACTGGACCATAGTCAGCAAGCTCCGCATTAGCAATAACATCCAAATACCAAGCGTTAAAGTCCTGCGAACGAGGAGTTATCGCTCTCTCTTTCTCTTTATCTACAACTTTCGCCTTTCCATCTCCGAGTTCCGGAGCTACCACTTTCTCGGCGGTGCTCTGCGCCGAGAAAGGTCGCCGGAGAGGTAACCGGAGGCGGTGTTTCAACGGAAATATCGCCGGCGGCGACCTGACGGCCGCGGCGGAGGAGGAGGAAGTGAATATTGAAGTGAGAGCGGGTAGCCTTAGAGCCCCCATTGGATTTCGTTGTTTGAGTGGACTCTGGCTAAAGGACCAGAAGGCGTTTAGAACTTTAGATGAGGAAATTTGGAGAAAATGACAAAATGGTCCACAATGTTTGAGAATTATCAAAACAGTCTTTTACTGTTTTGAGTATGTGTTAAAATAATTTTAATCCTTTACGTTTGTCAAAAGTTGATATTAATAGACTTCGTTAAATATTTATCGAATTAAATTTAACGGGAATTATGCGAAACAAAACTAGGAAATCAGCTACTCACATTTAGAGATATAATTTTTGTGATTTATATTTTTTTTAATTTATAAGTAAAGGGTTAAATTTGCTCTTAATCTATGTGAAATAGAAGAGATTTACTCTATGTTAATAATTGCGGTCAAATATATCCTCGTCAATTATTAATTTGGGTCAAATTTGTTTCTAAATTATGTGAAATAAAAAAAAATTGTCTTTATTAAAAATGGTGAAGGCTTAGCACCCGATTACTATTTTAAAAAGAGAAAGTTGACTTTAAAATGAGAAAGAAGTGATTTTAAAAATATTTGTCACAAGGGATTACGTGCTTAGGTGCACATCTAATGATGATTTACGTTCTTTCACCGCAATAGTAAATCGACAAGTGCCATAAAAAAAATATTTGTCACAAGGGACTATGTGATCATGTGCGCGTTTAATGATGTATGTCATTTCACCACAATAGTAAATCTATATGTGCCATAAGAAATATTTATCATAACAGACTATGCGCTCAAATGCACGTCTAATAATCTACATCCTTTCACCACAATAATAAATTGACAGGTGCCATAAAAAACCTCTTCCACAATTCATCGAGGAAAGTGAATGGAGATATTAGGATTCAACAACTACCTATTTTAAATACGCTCCGCCACTTGGGTGGTATTTTACCGAAGAGATTTAAGTTCTATTAATTTTTTTAAAAGTATTTTCAAAATAAAATATACTTAGAAATATGTAAATTTACAATAAATATATTTAAAATTTCTTTGTATGATCATATAATGTGTACAGTGTATTAACTCAAACAAAAAAAATACTGAGAGATGCATGTTTCTCCATCTAACGCTTCTCCTCATTTTTGTTGCTTAAAGATAAACTGTTTTGAATTGGGGAAACGCTCTGTTGTGTTACTCTATCAGATAATTTGTCAGTATATGTCTTGTAACAAGTAAAATTCAAAATATTATCCTTAATTAGAGGTTTTGCATTCGAGTTTTTTAAATGAAATTGCCTTTAGTAAAAAATATTTTACTCTTGAAAAAAAAATTGACAAAAATTGATTCAGATTTCAATATTATGAATTTGAGATCAGTATTTTAAAACAACATATATGATTTATTGAGTTTGATAATTTGTACTTCATCGACGAATATATTGACATATATATACAAGGAATTAACGTTATCAGCTCACTCGTTAATGACACTTGATGAACACATGTTATAAATGTGATGTATAAGACGTATTCGATAAAAATGACTTTAAATCACATTTAGAAAAGAAAATCTCATACATGCCGAAGATGCATTACAAAATCAGAGGTGCAAAATGACAGTGGCGGTCTAGTGACGAAAATGACCAATTACAAAGACAAACTAAAAGAGAATTCCTTTTTTATGTCCACATATCGTTTCAGCTAAGAAATCAAAAATCTTTCTCTAATTATATTTCATTCAAAAAAAAAATTATTCGAAAATAACACTTTATCATTTGATTTAATAGTGTTCCATTAAATAAAAATATAGATATGATAAATACGGATAATTCCTAAATAAACTATCAAAATGAAAAAAAAAATGTTGAACGCAATTCAGAGTGATTTTTAATTCCTTCTCTTCCTTGCACCTTACTTGGCTAAGAGAAGTCACAAAAAATTATCATACTATCAAATAAGAAAGAGATGATAAAAGAAGTACAAAATCAAAAGAAAATAACATACACGTGCAACACACGTATACTGCACGTGTACAAAAACTATAAGAACACATATGTTTGCTTTTAAAACAAAATATAATATTACATATGTTGTAACTTTAATTATAGTATTATATACTTCATTCTTTTTGTATGCAATTTTTTATATTGACGTGACACACACGTATAATGCACGTACATTAAAATAGTTTAATGAAAAGATGCGAAGAAATGGGAGAGACTTAAAAATGTCAAACTGATATTATATTTTTGATAGAACTTATCGTTCAATCTTCAATACCAGCTTAAATGATTTTACTAAGATTTAGAAGTTGCATGGCAAGTTAGTGATAGTCATCATTAAATTATATTTATTGTACAAAATCAGAGGTGCAAAATAAAAGTAGCGGCTAGCAACAGAAAATATCAATTGTAAAGACAAATTAAAAGAGAATTCATCTTTTATGGCCACATGTTATTCTAGCTAAGAAATGAGAAATCTTTCTCCGATAATATTTTATCCAATTTCTATTCATTCGAGAAATAACGTTTTATCATCTTATGTAATATTGTTTTGTTAAATATAAACATATTTAATAAATACTGATAATTCTCAAATAACATGTTAAAACTAAAAAAAAAATATCTTGAATGCGATTTATGTGAGGCATTTTTGACGTACAGTCTTCGTTGTTATTAGTTAGGTCAAATTTGTATTTGAACTATGCAACAAAAAAAATTACCTTTATTTTTAAATACGGAAAGCGTAGCACCCGATGATGCTACGTGTCACGTAATTAAAGGTTAACTTTTCAAACAAAACGTAAAATTAAACCTTTCACATAGTTCAAACTTCAAAGGCAAGTTCAAACTTTTCCCTCAAATTTCGAGTCTTAAAATTATTTTGTTCCTATTTTCTTTCTTATTGTCACGATGAGAGTCTACATCCTAGACGTAACACGATACTTGAAATCACAAGTAATTCCAAGCTAATCTTTGGCACTGGTATAATACTAAAACAAGCATACTAATAACTGAGCGGAAGCTTAAAACGTAAATAGTGAGCTTAACTGAAAAGACATAAGTGAAATCTTTGAAGTATGATTAAAACAGAAAGCCTCTATTACTAGAGAAGAGGAGTTGATGTGACAAGACCCCAGCTAACTCCAAACTGTCTGAAAGAAGAATATTGAAATAATTAAAATGAAGCTAAACTCCAAGTCCTCAAATAAGGAGGACTCACCAATCTGGTTGGATGTGCTGTTGAAATACTAGCCACGAGCTTAGGAGCGGGCTGATAAATCTACATCATAAAAGGATACAACACAAAAAAAGTATGCGATCAGTAATATGAAGTGTAATGAGTATGCGATATAATGTATTAACTTTAAATCATAAGTGAAAGGTATTTATCATAAAAACATAGCTGAAAACTGTTAAATGTAAGCATTCGAGAATGCATAGGTCACAATTGTAAACATGAGTTCCTTTTTGAAAAGAGTATAAAAATATGTCTGAACTAAAAAAGTTATGAAAACATGATATTTACTGCGAGTAAAAACGATACTGAGCATTCATAAATTGAAAATATAACTTATGTATATAAGTCATAAAATAGTTTAAACTGATTAAAAAACCATGAATCATGTTCAAAATCATTTATGAGGGGAGTCTTTTATAACCGACATAAACCATGTGAGCAAATATAGAGTCCAACTTATGAACCCTAATTGGCAAAGCTGCTCTATAGCTTACCATCAGTATATAATCTAATTAAGGTGGATTCACTAAATTGAATCCAGAGGGTTAAGGGTGACACTCTCAACTAGCAGGACCCCTTTCATCCTATGATGACACTTAGTTCTGGGACTTGAATTATCTAGAATCCTTGTTCACTCGATGCTAATACTACTTTCAAAATATACTAGCTACTCATATAACATATCATGGTATCAAAATTGTTCATAAATCATAGTGGACATATCTAGATGTCATATTATTTATAAATCTTACTATTATGAACCTAAGCTCCATATCATGTCATAATCGTATGTTGAAAATTATGTATCTAAAACATATCTGTAAATCATGCTCGTAGATTGAATCATAAAAGACTTGCTTAAAGCATCCATAATCATTTGAGAGCAAAGACCATAATCATACAACATCATGGGGAAACTGATTCGCAAGAATTGAGCATAATTGGATGTGAACCCTAAATCATAAATTATAAAAATCGTATAAAAGTCTGAAGTTTTGGGCATAACGGTAAATTGGGAGGAGACTTGGGAGAAGAACCCTAAACTTGAGGTATGAGAGAACTTCTCCGTTTCTTTTTATGAAGTTGAATCGTGGGAATGAGAGATAAATGATCGACTATTCTGACAAAAACCCCTCTTAGGGACTTAAAATGACACAGTATAGAACTTAAAAGTGAAAAAAAAAACTAAATTACCCCAACAAATGAGTTTAAAATAGCTAAAATTTGAGGTTCCACGGTGGAGTCTATTATCCTTGGATCGAGCCGTAGAAACCTGGAATAAATTTCATGCATTTTGATCCTCAACGTTTCACGGGTGGGTTGATGGTCCGTGAAAGGGGTCGAAGGACCATCCTGCGATCCTTGGTTTGACCCTGAGAGAAAGAGGGTCCTCTGAACCTTGAGGTCTACGGATTGGTTGACGGGTCATGGACCAGGTCGATAGGTCATCGACTGACCCGTATCTTGAACATAAGAAATTGACACCTCTCTGATGGTGAATCTACGGTTGATAAGACGGGTCGTAAATTGGAACGACGAGTCATTAACTCAACCATAGACACCTGGAAGCACAAAATGAAAAGAGACCGTTCTACGATTCAAATCACGGGTCGTCTACCTGAACGATGGTCCATAAACCTGTCTGTGAATCATGAAAATTCTGCAATTTTTCTATTAACTGATGTAAAACATGCTGGTTCAGATTCCGAGGTGTTACACTTCCCACCACCTCTACCTCCTTTCTTCCTCCCCCCTGTCTTTCCCCACCACCATTTCCGTTATCACCTTCATCGACTTCATCGCCATCTTCTTTTCCCTTTTCCTTTTTCTTTCTATCTCCATGTCACTCCACCACCACCTATACCACTAAGAGAAAATGTGCTAAATGATTTAAACATGCAATATAGAATACTATTTAGATGCGACTACAGGAGTCAAAGAAGGAAGAAAGGATAATTGACAGTAGAGTAATGATACGGGGAGAGAGCACCATAAATCGCATTTGACGAACACGTGTTGTAAATGTGTCGTATAAGTATATTCGACAAAAATTAACTTTTAAATTGCATCTATTGTACAAAATCAGAGGTACAAAATGGCATAGACGGCATAGCGACAAGCATGACCAATCGTAGAGACAATTAAAATAGAATTCTTCTTTTATGGCCAACTGTCGTTTGAGCTAAGGGAATGAGAAATCTTTCTCCGATTATATTTCATCTAGCTTTCATTTCATTCAGAAAACAACACTATATTACTTGATCTAGTAGTGTGCCGCTAGATAAGAACATATTTAATAAATACTGATAATTCACTGATAAAGTATTATAATGGGAATTTTTTTTTGATGTGATTTATATGAATCTATGCTAAACCCACTTTCTGTTTCCTTCTTGAATTCAAATTAAAGGAAAAATAGTCAAATATACTCAATTATTATCAAAGTATTAAGAAACATCCTTGATTTGGATGAAATCCCCTAAATTAACTAAAATAAACCAATTTCAATTTATATTAAATACACCGACTTACAATCCACTAAACTATAACCCAGATCAAATTATGATCATCTTCTTCCTAAAATCAAATAAATAATAAATATTATTCATGTCTTTGTTGGGATATGGCTACAATCTCCCATTTGTCCCAACACCAAATATATGTCATCACTATACATAAGTGTTTCAAATAAACAAGCAAGGTTACACATAGTTGCTTCTTATAAACGAAAACAAGAATCATGAGGGCAACCGAATAAAAAGAAAGAAGATAATTGGACCCCAAAAAAGGCAAGAAAAGACAATAATAAAGATAATATGGGAGACAAAAATCAATTGCTGGAAAAACTTCTTTTTAGTTATGGCTTCAGACTATTAAATCAAATTGGGATGAAAAATTTTTTAGAACAAAAAGTAGAGTTAGAGGAATTGAATTGGTAACTTACTAGGATGAATTGGTTAAAAAAAAATGAGTTAAATTTAGGGTGTGTTTGGTAAGAAGGAAAATGTTTTTCTAAAAATTATTTTCTTGAAAAACAAGTGATTTTCTTACTTATATTCTAGTGTTTGGTATAAGCATTACATCACACTCTTGTATATAATGCTTATACCAAAAAAAAAAAGTTATTATCACCTTCATCTTTTATACCAAATTTGAGTTACATTTTCGTTGCGTTTTATAGTCCATTTTGTGTTTTTAATTAGCACCAGTTCTCTTACTGCTCTTTATTGTTTTTTTTTTCTTTAGTAGCTAAGAATTTTTTTCATTATTCAACCTTACTATTGGACATTGAGCCCCAGTGATTAAGATTACAACTAAGAACTTCTAGACATCAGACCTATTTTTTTAACTAGGGTAAAAGTTTAAAATTTGCAATTTTTCAGCAAGTCTAAGTTTCAACTTTCAACCAAGCACATCTATATATTTCAGGATGGTTTCCCAGCAATTTGTGATACATTGCTTTGATAAAGAAGGTGTTCATGTGTTGAAGATCTTGCTCATTATACCTTTGCTTTCTCCATGTACTTATTGGCTTTGAATATCTAATTTTGGACCATCCATGAAGCTTGCATGCAAGTAGCTTTCCATATTGGTCTATACTTTCCATAGTATTCATATATTCATTGTATCCAAAGTTTATCCTTTTGTTTTGCTCTTTATTGTTAATCCAAAACTTTTATTTTTTTTAATCTTCTATATTCAATATATTGATTATAATGTTTATAGAAATTATTACAACAAAAGAAAACTTACTTAGTGATGTACCGATCGATAGTATGAAGTAGTATAAGGTAAGTAAGTAAAAATGCAATTATTTTATATTAATGATAAATAGATTTAAAAATCTTTTTCTAGTTTTACTCTCTTTTTTTTTCCAGTTTTCCTTAAAATTTAATAGGTAGAGTTTGTTAAAATATGAAACTCAAAAAATGCTCCTTTTTAGTAAAATAGAGATCAAAATTGCTCAAAAGTATATTTATGGAACTATTTTGAATATACTCTTAAATATAAGAAATATTTTTGTTATATTCTCACATTTCAAGTAGGATTTTTATCAAATTATATCAAAGTTATTTTTGTGACAGGTGAAACAAAGTAAATAATTTTTTTATACAACAAAAAAATAGATAATGAACACAATTTTCCCTTTGCAAAATCATTTATGATTTCACTGTTTTATTTTCCTTTCTATTGTTGGTTTTTTCCCCATCTTTACAAGGAAAAATTGTTGCAACAAAAGGATCCACAAGTTATTGAGAATGATTTAAGTTTTAAAACAACAAAAAAGAAACATATGATCAATTTTATACTACAATCAATGTTATAATTCTATCTGACATACTATTTTTCTCATCGTTTACAAATAATAGACTAGTAAATTTACTTAAATATGTATAACAATCAAATATCAGTCATTTCCAAAAATAATACTCATATTTCTTGGGTGTAGTTTATTTAATAAAATTACATTTTAATAATATTAATATTTTTACAAAATCATAATTACTACATATTCTGACATACACGTGCAATGCATATGCCGAATGACTAGTGTGTATAAAAAGTGGGAGAAAGTGAAAATATCAAATTTACGTGTATATATATTTTTGGGTAGAAAACTTATGGTTTATTTTTTAATATCAACTTAAATGATTTTACTAATACATAAAGGCTGCTTGGCAAACAAATGATAGTCGCCATGCCTGCTTTTGAGGGTAAATAGGTTATTAAACAATTACATCTCAATTTTTCTTTTAATTTCAGCACTGATCACACACACACAAAAATAAAAATAAAAATTCAAGTAGGAATCATTATAAAACTAAAAGAAAAAGGTCCCAAAAAGTGCTCAAGTATCATAAATTAATCGGTTATATGTGCTCAAAATAATACATTAGAGACGAAAATAACTATATATTTTATTATTATTTTTTACTTGATGGCAATATTTATATTAAAACTTGACTAAATTCAAATACGCACTAAGAAATTCCATGTTCAGGGGTAGTACGCTTCCTAATAACGACAATTCTGTATCCAAGAGTACTTGAACTTTAAGGAATCATTTGAATTATAACTTCCTCAAAAAGTCCTCTTCTTCTTATGCCTTTCATAGTTTCATGGCTTTTTCTTCATTTTCCTTTTATTTACAATTCTTTTTCAAAATTAATTTGCATGGATACAGCTATGAAATTGAACACTTGGAAGACCTTTTCACACTGCCAAAATGAATCCAGACAAAATGCTCCTTCGTCCCATTCCTACTTTTAGGTTTTTATTATTTACTTCCTCCGTTCTAAAATAGGTGTCATCTTAATATTTTTACGCTCATTAAAAAAAACAGTAAATATAAGATACTCTTATTATTTACTTCATTCGTTCTAAAATAAGTGCTATTTTAACATCTTTTACGCTCATTAAAAAAAGGTAAATACATGATACTCTTATTATTTACTAAGTCGTCTTTATTTATTAGTAGACGTATTTTAAGAATTGAGCATTATTAAGAAAAAAATATTCTTTAATATAAAAGTATAGTTTGAAAATATTCATTTATCCGTTCATTTTTATTGTCCACTATATGAAAAATAAATACGCACTTTAAAAATCAAAAGATAATTTATCACTTAATTCTTAATATACGTCCTTTATTATTAACTATAGTCCTTTTAAATACACATTTTAAAATATTAAATTTATTATATTCATAGATTGATATAATAAAATTGTCATTCTATTTGTTCCCTCTTAAGGGATGTGCCAAATTGATACTGGACAAGTAAAAATGAACGAAAAAGGTATTAATTATTGTCTTGAAATCGTAACATGACAATTATTTTGCGGTAAATTCATTTTGCTTGGCACTTATTTTGAAATGAAGCGAGTATTAATTATTGTCTTGAAATCCTAAAATAACAATTACTTTGTGATGAATTTATTTTGCTTGACACTTATTTAGAGACGGAGCGAATAATGCTCCACAGAAGTTTGCCTCGTAATTATTGTCTTGAAATCCTACTTTTAGGTTTTTATTATTTACTCCCTTGTGTCAAAATAAGTGTCGTTTTAACGTTTTTCATGCCTATTGTAAAAAACAATAATACAAGATATTTTTATTATTTACTAAGTCATCCTTATTTATTAATAGATGACTTTTTAAGAACTGAACATTATTAAGAATAAGTTGTTCATTAATATAAGAGTGTAGTTGAAAATAATTACTTCCTCGTTCACTTTTATTTGTCTATTATACTAAAAATGAATGCGACACTTTAAAAATCAAAAGATAATTTATCACTTAATTCTAATTTTCCCTTATTATCAACTTTAGTCTTTTTAAAAAATATATATATTTTTTAAAAAATATTAAATTTATTATATTTATAAATTAATATAATAAAATTGTCATTCTATTTATTCTATCTCAAGGATTGTGCCAAGTCAATACTGAACAAGTAAAAATGAATGGAGAAAGTATTAGTTATTGTCTTGAAGTCCTAATTTGACAATTATTTTGCGACAAATTCATTTTGCTTGACACTTTTTTTGGAACTGAGCGAATACTGTACCACAATATTTGAAATCCTAATATAACAATTATTTTGTGATAAATTCAATTTGCTTGACACTTATTTTGAGACAGAGCGAGTATTAATTATTGTCTCAAAATCCTAAAATAACAATCACTTTGCGATAAATTTATTTTGCTTGACACTTATTTTGGGATGGAGCGAATAGCTCCACAGTGGTTTGCCTCATAATTATTGTCTTGAAATTCTAATATAACAATTATTTTGCGACAAATTATTTCATTTATTCCCTCTTAAAGAATGTGCCAAGTTGATATTGGACAAATAGAAATAAACGGAGAAAGTATTAATTATTGTGTTAAAAATTTAAATGATAATTACTTTGCGACAAATTCATTTTGCTTGGCACGTATTTTGAAATGGAGCGAATATTAATTACTGTCTTGAAATCCTAAAACAACAATTACTCTGCGATAAATTTATTTTACTTAACCCTTCTTTTGGGACGGAGCGAATAATGCTCCACAGTAATTTATTTCGTAATCAGTGTCTTGAAATCTTAATATAATAATTATTCTGCGATAAATTTATTTTGAGACGGAGTAAATATTAATTATTGCCTAAAATTCTAAAATAATATTACTTTGCGATAAATTTATTTGCTTGATACTTATTTTGGGACGGAGCAAATAGCTCCATAATGGTCTGTCTCGTAATTATTGTCTTGAAATTCTAATATAACAATTATTTTACGATAAATTCATTCCATTTATTACCTCTTAAAGAATGTGTCAAGTTGATACTAGACAAGTAAAAATAAACAAAAAAAATATTAATTATTGTCTTAAAATTTTAAAATGACAATTATTTTGCGATAAATTCATTTTGCTTGACACTTATTTTGGGACAGAGCAAATACTGCTCCACAATAGTTTGTTTCGTAATTATTGTCTTGAAATCCTAATACAAAAATTATTTTGCGACAAATTCATTTTGCTTAGGACAGAGTAAATATTGTTCCATAGTAGTTTGTTTCGTAATTATTGTTTTGAAATTCTAATATAACAATTATTTTGCGATAAATTCAATTTTGATTCACACTTATTTTGAGACGGAGCGAATATTAATTATATTGTCTTGAAAATCTAAAATAATTACTTCGCGATAAATTCAATTTGATGAAACGGTATTTATTTTGGAACGAAGTGAATCCTATTCCAAAGTGATTTACCTCGTAATTAGTTACAACAACCAGTGCGATAAATTCATTCCATTTATTCCCTCTTAAAGGATGTGTCAAGTTGATACTAGACAAATAAAAATAAACGGAGAAAGTATTAGTTATTGTCTTAAAATTTTAAAATGACAATTATTTTGCGGCAAATTCATTTTGCTTGGGACAAAGTAAATACTGCTCCATAGTAGTTTGTTTCGTAATTATTGTTTCGAAATTATAATATAACAATTATTTTGCGATAAATTCAAGTTTGCTTGACACTTATTTTGAGACAGAGCAAATATTAATTACATTGTCTTGAAAATCTAAAATAATTACTTTGCGATAAATTCAGTTTGATAAAACGACACTTATTTTGGAACGAAGCGTATATTGGTCCAAAGTGGTTTACCTCGTAATTAGTTACAACAACCAATGTCATTTTTATAACCTCCCACCATTAAAACCACCCTTCACAGTTCACACCACGCGTCCTTCCCCTTTCACTTCATTATATGTAGAAGAAGACACAATTCTTCACTGACAATCCCACAAGTTTAAACTCAATGTAAAAAATAAAAATAAATATTTTTTTTTTCTTTTCTTGAAAAAGATTCCCATGGAGAAAGTTAGTGAAATAAAGGCCAATTGGCATAATAGCATCATGGCTTCTGAACTGAAACTCTGAACTTGCATTTGGCCAAGTGTTAAAAACGATTTAATTAACTCAAGTTTAATAATTAACCCAAGTTAACTACATGGTTAACTTTTACCCCCCTACCCCCACCCCTACCCCACCTCCCAAAGTTATAGTGGGTGGGTGTTGGTCAGCTTATAAACTCCATTCTAACCCAAATGCATTTCTTGTATTCCTCCTCTGTCTCTTCTTAATTTGGTAAACCACTTTGGTTTACCAGAAAAGCAAAGAAGAGTGAAAGAAAGTTAAAGAAAGAAGAAGAAAAAGACCCCCTTTTTCTTCTTCTTCTTGATTCTACAAACCAAACCAATCTCTATTCCTCCTAAAAATCCAAGAAATTGAATACCCAGAAGACCCACATTGCCATTTTTATCAATTGAGGAAAAAAAGGTTGAATTTTTATTTTTTTTGGGCAAAAAAATTATGAAGAAATCTCCATCTTTTTCATTTTCTTGCTCCTCTTCATCTTCTTCATCTTCATGCATTGAACAAATCCATGAAGAAACAGAGAAGAAAAAGCTGAAGCCAAAGCCAAAACCGAAGCCCAATTCGAATTCAAATCCCAGGCCCAAACGTGCTGCTCGAGCTAAGAAAATTGCAAATGCTGATTCTTCAAGTAACAATTCATCTACAGCTAGAAGAAGCTCCATTTACAGAGGCGTAACCAGGTATAGTTTTTTTTTTCTTTCTAAAATTTAGCTAAATTCACACAGTAACACACACACTCAAGGTGTTTTATGACAAACCCAGAAATCAAAATTGGATTTTTGTACTGGGTTTTGATTTTTGTTTGCATGCATGAAGAAATGAGTGATAAAAAATTAATTATTTTTGTTAATTAAAGTTCTGTTTTTTTTTTGTTTTTTGCAGGCATAGATGGACAGGAAGATATGAAGCTCATCTATGGGACAAGAGTACTTGGAATAGCATTCAGAACAAGAAAGGACGACAAAGTGAATGCTCTTCTTATCTCTCTTTACTTCTATTTAGTAATTTTTTTATTTATTGAAATCAAGGAGATCTACAGTAATATTATTATACTGTTAATTAAAGTTTATTTTAGCTTTAATTTAATCTTGTTTTGTTAATTTAATCTTTTTTTTACTATCCTTAATCTGACTCTGTTCTTTGTTGGTCTTTGTGATGATCCCTCTCTGTCACTTGCAACGTTAACAAAAACGCCTCTTTGCTACTTTAGTTTATTTGGGTAAGTCACTAAACCTCTTGCAAATGTACTAGTGTTTTTGCACAACGTACAACACCCTTTAGTACAAATTAGTTGCTAATTATTAAAATTTGTTAATGCAGGAGCTTATGATAGTGAAGAAGCTGCAGCCAGAACTTATGATCTTGCGGCTCTTAAGTACTGGGGGACAACAACTACACTTAATTTTCCGGTAATTAAATTCTTAATAAATTTCTTTTTCTTTTTTCCATTTTTGGTAAAATTTAAATTACTTTTTTAAAACTATTTTTTATGTAAAACAAAAAAATTTAGCGGTGTTTCGGTTTGGGAATTTTGTCTCTCTTTGGGAGGAAAAAAGGGGAGCAAAATGACAAAACTAACCCTATATGGACAAATAAGACTAACGTACAAGATGTGAAACATGACGTACAACAAAAAACTGCAGGTGGAAACATATAGCAAAGAGTTTGAGGAAATGCAGCGGCTAACTAAGGAAGAGTACTTGGCTTCGTTACGGCGAATGAGCAGTGGATTTTCTAGGGGTGTTTCCAAATATCGCGGCGTCGCAAGGTATTTTATTGCACTCGTTTATTTTATTTGTTACATGTTTTTTTAAAAATAAATTAAAAGTGAAAATCTATATTAGAATATTGGACAGTAAAAGTGAACGGAGGGAGTTTTATTTTTCTAAAAATACTAAATTAAATTATTATTTATCAATAATTAAAACACATTTAATTTAGAAATAAAGGAAAAGGGACAAAAGACATGCAAATTTAATTTGTTTTTTATAAATGCAGGGCCGGTACATTTTAGTGGAAGTCAACAAATTTTGTGGATTTTCATGTCTGTGTTGGGTTTAGTGTGGGACCCACTAGGAGTACTAGTTTTGCAGTAGGACCCAGTTGGATTCACTGTCTATTTGTGGGCTGTGGAGTTTAGGTGCATATATAGGAAATTAGGAATGATAAAAAATGTGATTACGGATTCAAAAAAATTGACCAATTTGTGGGCCCCACTAGGACATAGCGAGCATGCATATTGCGAGAATCTTAATAGCTCAATTAATTGATTACTTTACTTAAACTTTTTCTTTCACTTTATTTGTGAGGGTCGGATTCCCTATCTTTGTAGTCCCCAAATTTTTAAAAAAACGTGCATTTTGCGAAAATAACCCCTGACTTCTTGGATAGAAGGCGAATTTGACCCATTATATTTGGTATTTTGATACTGACAGGCACCACCATAATGGTCGATGGGAGGCGCGAATTGGACGGGTTTTTGGAAATAAGTATCTCTATTTGGGAACTTACAGTACGTCTCTTAACTTTATATCTCTTTCATTTTGCACCTTAATTATGTCGTATTTGTATTTCAAGTACTAGTTTATTGGTCGGTGTGAGTTTTTTTCTTATCTACATTTAGTCGATTATAAAAAATGACAAAGAAATAAAGATTTGATTCATTTTTCTGTCTAGTTAATCACCTGATTCGACTAATTTAGACTCACGTTGGATATATCTGTCGAGGGTTAAAGCGCTTTTTGTTGATAAGTTTTTCATCTCCGGAGCTTGACCTTGAAACTTCTGATTGAGGGTGGAGGGATCTCTACCTTCCCACATACTCTTATAGTGTCCGATTCTTTTTCAAACCTAGGAGAATCACAATCAGTACTTTTGATTGAGGGTTAAGGAATAAACATATTCTCCACCAAGAAATTCTTCATTTTCAAAATGCTACTAATCTGAAATTTTCGATTAAGGTGGAAGGGATCCCAACCACCCCACCAGATTTAGTAGTTTAGAAAGATTTATCACTTTTGCATGTCTAACATAAATCTAATAGATTCAGGATTAAAGCTGACATGGCACATGATCATTGGTGTTTTATATTATTTACTGAGATCAAAGTTAAAAAGGCTGAGGTGGTCCAAAAATTAAAATATTTTGATGCAGATCTTTGTGGACCGTACTAAAAGTTAGACTTTCTGTTCCCAACTTTATAAAATCTGAAAATATTCCCCGATATTTTTCTTTTAGTGGGTTTAGTCCTTACCCATTTTTTGTTCTATGGTTTATGTTTGACTAAACTAGAAAACTTAAACAATATATAATTGCTACTTACTATAAATATGATCCTAGTTTATGTGGGGCCACCTAAACTGAAAAATATTTTATATGGATATAACTATTGCCTTTGAATTGTTATGAAATTACCTTAATGGAATCATAGCACTTGGTTAAGTGGGAGAAATTAATTAGTAGTAAGAGATTTGAATAGTAATTAAGTTAAGTGATTATCTTGATTTTCTTTAATGTGACTGTAATAGATCTTGGCTCGTGACACTGTCAGAGCCTTGATTCATGCTTAATGGGATGAATAATTTATGTTTAAGTCTCTCAGTAGACAATTATGCCTCTGGATTGATGCATACTGTCTCATCATCCTCATCTCCAACTATTACACTCCAAAAAATAAAACTAAGTGAATTGAACAAGGCTGCAAATACCCACATCATCCTTTATTCTTTATGACTGTGCTCTTTCACTTTAAGTTATGCATAAGGCACAATCTCTAAGGGGTCGCTTGGTTGGGAACAAGTTATCCCGGGATTAGTTATCTCACCATGTATATGGGACAACTTATCCCATCACTATGGTATAAATGCAGGGATAAATAATCCCGGGACTAACTAGTACTTCCAACCAAACGCATGATAAGATAATCCTGCATTTTATCCCGTGACTATTATACCTTATACCTCACACCAAACAACCCCTAAAAAGTAAAAAAAACACATTATCATTTTATTCCTTTAGAAGAAGAAAATGTCTTTTTTTTTTAGTATTAACCATTCGGTATTCGGAACTCATTGATCTGACTATTCTGAATTTGGTCCGCTCCGCACTAGGATTTTTCTTCATTTTCAAGGTTCAGACGCGAGACCTTATTCATCCCACCACAACTCTTGGTAGCAAAGTGAAACATGTAATGTACATTGATGGGTTGAACAAGTAGTAATATAGTCATTCGAAAAGAGTTTTAAGTTTGTCATTATTGGTACTTGCGGGAGCTTTAGTGCACCAGACTGCCCTGCCGTTTTTTATTACTGGTACTTGTGTTGTATTCAGAATATAAGTAGTAATATAGTCCCGACTTATTACTTGCTATTGAGGAATAATTTGTTGCTTTTTATGAACGAGCAAGAGAAATCTAGAGCATTTATATTGTCGCGTTCACTTAGGTTAGTAGCGATTCGTTTCCTTGTTACTAATGTTTTGACTTGCGGATGGCATTGGCGATTGGACAATGCAAAATACAATGTTGTGTATTTGCCAATTGTTTTGAATAAATGATGTATTTGTTTAGGTCTGATGCCTTCGATTTGAGGGGTTCAGTTGGTGCATTTCGTGACCTTATAAACTAGTTCAAACCTATGTTGCTCGGACTCTCAAAAAATGTTGTCAGAACCTCCAAGAATGCATACTTTCTTGGAGGATCCAACACGCACTTTTCAGTATATTTGAAGAGTCCGAGAAACATAGGTTTAAACTAGGTCTCATATAGTTGAGTGCAGTAACATTATCTGAAATGATCTTTATGGAGAAACAGATTCTTGAAATCACTTGTTATTTACTTCTCTTTTTGCTGAAGGCACTCAAGAGGAAGCAGCTGCAGCATATGATATGGCAGCAATTGAGTACAGAGGGCCTAATGCGGTCACCAACTTCGACATCAGCAGATATGCAGACAAGTTGAAGAAACTCCGCGAACCGGATCTGTTACCAAAGGAGGAAAACACAGAGTCCTCTGCTGAAGTGCAATCAGATGAGGTGATTGAACAGTATCAGCCGGTTCAACAAGAAGAAAACCAAGTGGATTTTCAGCTAGAAGAATTAGCTCTAGAACCAATAGTAGTACCAAAGTTGGAGTTTACGCCTGCACTTGATTCTGATGAAGTGACTCAACCAAAAGTTCTGAAGTTGGAGCTTGCTCCTTCGGTGGAGTCTGCTGCTGCTGGTGATATAATAAAGGCGAAGGACCACAAGGAGGAAGATGAGTACCCGTGGAACATGTACTTGGACGACACATTTGGTTCCTTCCCAGTTTCCGTCTTCTCTCTTGACAAACCATCCGACTTGATGGATCTTTTCAACAATACCAGCTTTGACAACAACATTGACTTCAATTTCTATGAGCAATCAAGTGAGAATGAGTTCAACCTGAACGTATTCTCCGACAGCATGATCATCGATGGGATTGAAGCTAATAATGAGGAAGTAAGGAAGAATCCGTCGAATTCACCTACTTCATCAACATCCGTGTCAAGAACGACATCCATTTCTAGCAACATGAAAGACGTTGGAGGTTTGGCATCTTCGCCGATGTAAGATGTTTGGACTAAGAACTCAGCTTGGTGTTTAAGTATATTATAAGTTTGATAGGAAACCTTCCTCCTAGTTAATCTTTCCTAGATATAGAGACACAAGCAGAAGGCCTTGTGACTGTTTTTAATTAGTTTCACCAAATATGAACTCCTGCAGTTTAGCTGAAATGTTGCTTAGCAAACTTTTTTGGTTTCATTTTGCATGTTGATATCCCCAGTCGCACTTGCTTTTCCGCTATATTGTTCGGCCTTTTCCAAAAATGTTGCCGTATCCGTATTGGATTCTCCAAAAATATACTATTTTTGGAGGATTCACACGCATCCGCCAACATATTTGAATAGTCCGAGCAACATAGTTTTTTTGTGCATTGGTAATGTTCTTTCTTAGTCATCATATTGCATTATTGATAAATAGGCTAGCCTTGATAATATTTTGCTTGTTGAGTTTTACAGATGATGACTCAACTAATAGGCAGTTGATATCGAACATGACCTTCATGGGAAATGGCACAACCCAAGATCATTCACGCCCTCGTTTACATATACATGAATATACTTTTCTTTTTTTGGTAATTAGGGGCTAAAGTTCTGACTAGATATTAAACAACCTCAATCACAGTGAATATTTTATTCCTTTCTTTATGTATGATATTTGGAGTGCAAGTTCAGTGATGCATTATATGAGGTAGGTGTGGAAGTGAGGTTTGATACACATGTCATCCCCAAGAAAGTGAGTTTCAAGTATTTTGAATCTTTAATCCAAGAAAATGGAGAGATGGACGATAATATCACACACGTATTGGTGCAGGATGGATGAAGGATCTTTAATTCAAGAAAATGGAGAAATCAACGATAATGTCACATATCTTATTGGTGCGGGGTGGATGAAATGGAGGCTCGCTTCCAGATTTTTGTGTGATAAAAAGGTATCACCAAAACTTAATGGTAAGTTCTACAGAGTGGTGGTTAGACCAACGTTATTGTATTGGGTGTGGTGTTGGCCAGTCAAGAACTGCCATGTTCAGAAGATGCAAGTTGCGAAAATAAGGATGTTGAGATGGATGTGTAAGCATACTAGGACAGATAGGATTAACAATGAGGATATTGAAGACAGGTGAGTGGCCTCTGTGACAAGATGAGGGAAGCGAGACTGAGATGGTTTGGATATGTGAAAAAGAGATGTGTAGATACCCAAACAAGGAGGCGTAAGAGATTTGATATAGTTGGTATGAATAGAGGTAGATGTAGCCGGACGAAGTGTTGGGGAGATGTGATTAGACATGACATGACGCAACTTCTCTTACCAAGGACATGACCTTATATAAGAGGGTGTGAAAGTCGCGATTTAGGATAGAAGATTAGTAGGTAGTTGAACTTTGACTCGCTTTTCGATGGGTTTAGGCTTGTGGGTGCCCAGGAGTACTGTGTTTGTTGTAGTATTAGTCTTATACATGTATTTTGTTTTCAGTTACTGCATTATTTCGTTGTTGTTACTGCTTATTTTCTCTTAATCTGAATGCTATGTATTGTCTTCTTTATTGATTGACATGTTTTCTTTACTATCGTATTCCCTTTTTCGTATATACCTTGCTGCACTGATCCGAAGGTCTTTTAAAAGTAACCTCTCTATCTCCCCGAGGTACGGATAAAATCTACGTACACTCTACCCTCCTCATACCTCACTTGTGAAATTACACTAGGTATGCTTGTTCTTGTCTATGTCTGATAGGGCTCCTTTTATAAATCATTTGTCTTATGTTGATGACATAGTCATCTTCGCTGTAGGTAACACTCAAGTATTACTGGAGCTCATCACTAGAGCTTTTGGACTAATATATGTTATCCTAAAGAGGAAAAAGGATTGGGTATGAGAGGAATGTCTGATATTTATGATACACTCAACATTGTGAAATGATGGAGATTTAGATGTCAAAACTTTCTTTGGGCTAATTTCACCAAGACAAAGTATTGCATTACACATCATCTGGCAGTCAAGGCGTGGGTTTCAGGCAACTCTTATATATGAATTTTTTTTGACTCAAACAAGGAAAGACAGAAGACAATATGAGATGGATTATTCAAAATGGAAAATGCTTTTATCCTTATTAAACAAGTGTTGCAATCATTGCCTATCTATACTCTTAAATGTTTTTAGTCCTAAAGGGACCATAAAATTGATAGAGAAGCAAAAAAAAAAAGGGCAGCCCGGTGCACTAAAGCTCCCGCTATGCGCAGGGTCCGGGGAAGGGCCCGACCACAAGAGTCTATTGTACGCAGCCTTACCTTGCATTTCTGCCAGAGGCTGTTTCCAAGGCTTGAACCCGTGACCTTCTGGTCACATGGCAGCAACTTTACCAGTTACTCCAAGGCTCCCCTTCTAAAATTGATAGAGAAGCATTTTGTTAAATTCTTCTAGGGCTTCAACATTGAAAAAAAACAAGTATCATTAAAGCTCTTGGATTGATATATATCATCCTGAAAAGGAAGGAGGATTGAATATGAGAAAATATCTGATATTTGTGATATACTTTAACATTAAAAAATGGTGTAGATTTAGATTTCAAGATTCTTTTTGGGTCAATGTCACTAAGACAAAGTATTGCATTGCAGCTCATCCGGTGGTCATAGATGTAGATGTCAGGTAACTTTGATATATGATAAAATTTAACTCAAGCAAGGAATAAAATAGAAGACAATATGAGATGGATTGTTCAAAATGGGAGTAACAACTTCTGGTGGAATAACTGGATTAATATTGATCTTATTGCCTACACTGTCCTAATCAAAGTTATTTTAGCAGAATCCACGTTCACAACTTCATCAATAATCATGAATGAAACATTCAAAGACTTTTAACAATTTCTTCCTTTATGGCTATCTCAATATATTACAACACAGAATGATTGAAAATCCTGAAAAAGCTGATGATGGACTATTGCTTATGATGGTGTATTCTCCAACAAAAGTGCATGGAATAACATATGAGATCACAAGAAAATTGATCAGTTGATCAATCGAGTTTGGCATTCTAATATCTTTCTTAATTCTTTTTGTTTCGTGGAGAATGATTGAAGAAAAACTATCATTTAATGATTAAAGAAAAATTATCATTTAATGATTTTATTTGCAAGTTTAAAAACAACATAACTCTCACTCGCTTATGTTGCAACATCTCACAAACATAGACTATATAACACTTATTCATTGATAGTGAACCTATTCAAATCTTGTGGAAGTTTTTTGGTCACCCTTTTAGAAGCAGATTTGGAAGCAAGTCAGGCAAATGATTCTTGAATGAGTGATGGCTTACTCAGGCCAAAAATGTCATTCACAAAATGATGATACAAATGATGTCAGTAATTATATGTTGAGAACTCTGGAAGACAAGATGTGCCTATATGTATGACAATCAAACAAGATTCTACACTAAAAGAATGAAGCAACAAGTTTTGTGACAGCAACAATAGGCAAAGCTTCTCCTAATCTTAAGTTAGATTATGGGTTCAACTTTGTGACATTGTGGAAAGACTTAGCCCAAAGACTATTATCAGAGTAATCTTTTGGACAATGCCAAATCAAGGAAGTATCAAGATTAATATTGATGGGAGCAACATAATTAAATCATAATGGCAAGCATGGATTGAGGGGTAGCTAGAGAATGTGATAAAAAATTTGTTTTCGCTTTTGCTATTCTAGTACAATGTCAAAATTATAATATAACAAAGCTTTGTCTGTTCAATATGTAGACTGGTGGATCAAAGACAACAATTACATATTGTGCACAATTGAGATGGACTCCATGATCCTAGTGTATCTGATGAAGTACAAGAAGACCAACAATCTTATTTTGAAGACTTTTATGGATGACTATGCAGGCTTAATTGAAGGAGCAAATGTTACCTTCTCACAGTATTATAAGAGAAGCTAGTAAAGTGACTGATTTTCTAGTATAGTTAGCCACTACTCTCGATGAATCAATGCTATATCACAAGTTTAATTAGATGCATGGAGGTTCTTCCAAAAGATTTTATCTATTAGATAAGAGGCAATTTTTAGTGTCAGAGTAAAATATGAAAAAGTCAATTTTTTTTGTTAGCTAGATGTATAGTCCTGGTTTATCTACATTCCAGGAAATTCATACGCTCCGCAGATGGAGCAAAAAGTGGAGTCTTGATCAGAGCAAGGCGCCCTATTCTATTACCAGACATAATTGGGAGAAGCTCATCCGAAATTAGAACTAGAAACCTTTATTTCGTTTCGTTCCCGTTCTTCATTTCCTTCTTCTCGAATCCAAGAGGGACTTTAAGTGTAACAAGTATGTTAAGCTTTCTCTTTTTGCCTGGATAGCTTGCTATCTGTGTAAATATGTCGGGGGCTCAGGTCTTGCCATATGTTTGTGTTTCATAATTGGTATACAAACAAATCAAAAAATATTGTCTATATATGTGGTTGGTTGTTACATAACAAAAAATTTTAATGTCTTTTTTCGTTTCAATTTGTTTGTCATACTTTTCTTTTTAATAATCAGTTTAAAAATGTCTTTTTTCCTTTTTAGCAACTTCTCAATTTCAACTTTACACATAATATGTTTAAGATCACAAAATTAAAAAAAATATTTTGATACATTTAATGTATAGATCGGGTATATATCCATCCATATTGAATTGCGGATTCCGAAATGATAAAATAATTTTTGATTGGACAAAAAAGGTCTCCTATAGAAGATAGTTAAGAAAATCAAAGAGGAGAAAACACGTTTTCGAGATAGGAATCGGTATCTAATGAATTCAATGGTTCCAGTATAAATGAAAGAAAAAGAAAAAGGAATGACATCACAACGAGATCCCAATCTCAAAACAAAAAGAAAGGGGGATATGGCGAAATTGGTAGACGCTACGGACTTAATTGGATTGAGCCTTGGTATAGAAACTTACTAAGTGATCACTTTCAAATTCAGAGAAACCCTGGAATTAACAAAAACGGGCAATCCTGAGCCAAATCCTGTTTTCTGAAAACAAACAAAGGTTCAGAAAAAAAGGATAGGTGCAGAGACTCAATGGAAGCTACTCTAACAATAATTTAAAATCACAAGATTTAAAAGTATTTTTTACTTTCTTAAAGTATATTGAGACAAAACAAATTGAAATAAAAAAATAATAATACAATAAAATAAATTTCGAAGTACATAATAATCACTATAAACATTGTACTCCTGGGTTGCAACGAGTCTTGGGCTAAAATTATCCCTCATCTATTAGAGTAGATTCATTTTGGTCCCTCAAATATAATCCTGAGCATATTTAGTCCCTTAACTTTACTAAAGTGAAGCACTTTTGGTCTTCCTAACATAATAATGTTAAAAATTAACGGAAAGAATAATTTTTTAACGGTGTAAATTTGACAGTGTTATCTCTTTCTTAATTGATATACATTTTCTTTCTTTCTTGTCTTCTTAATTTATTAGGATTAATATAGTAATAGCTATTTATATTTGAAGACAATATTTTAGAACACAATAATCTGCCCACTCGAAAAAAATAACCATTTTCTTAATTGCAGTAACAAAATGGTTTTAAAGTCAGTGGCGTAGCTAGTAATTTGGTGAAGGGTGTGCGAATTTCTTCTTAATTGTGTTTAAGAGCGTGCAAAATTAAATATATACTCATAATAGCTAACACTTAACATCTATGAGTTTGTATTTTACAAGTCACGTGGGTTGCCACATGGGTTTAACACTATTATTTTTAAACGAATTTTGTTAGGGAGATCAAAAGTGCTCCACTTTAGTAAAGTTAAGGGACTAAATATGCTCAGAGTTATATTTGAAGGACCAAAATGAACCTACTCTAATAATTAAGGGACTATTTTAGCCCCAAACTCGGGTTGCAACTTACAACAAAGACATAATAATGCGATACAATATGAAGACACAATCCGAAACCGAAAATTACCAAAACAAAGAAAAAGACACCAGAGAACCCTCCAAAAAAACTGTTAAACAATAAACCCAGTACACCCGCGCGCTAATAGTAGAATCAGTGACATTGTTGTCTAATCAAGAATCTTGGAAGCACTATCAGTCTATCAAGAAGCTTTTGCTGAAGCTACATACTGTTGTTGCAATTTGGAACTGAATTTCAGGTTTATATGCTTGCTAAGATTTACCCCTCAATTTGCTACTATATAATTGCATTCACTTCTACCCTTTTACCCTAATTGCATAGTTTTGTACTCCCATGTGGCCTGGCTATGTTTATTACTATAGTACCTTTTTGCTAACAATTTTTGTTCTTGAGCAACGAAATTATGATGAACTGGGTGCTTGTTTTTTAGTATTTTATTTATTATAACCCTTGTATCAGAATTAGCTTGCGCAAACTTCAACTAATTAGATGGTTACTTCTACCTCCCATCAACACAAGTAGGAAGGAGAGAATTTTGTATGTAATTTCGTATACGCAGGTAAGAACCCCAAGAAGATATCACTCCTCACACTTGTAATAGGTCCCGTGAACCGTTCTCAATTCCCCTCTGTCATGTTTACTCTTTCTATTGTCCATATTAGCTTGTTAAGCTGTTATTATCTTGGAGGTTAGATTGCTTTGTCCATAATTCAGTGGAAAGCATCCCTTCGCTTAGCCTCAGAGCCTTGCTCTTATCATAAACTGCCTCTATCAGTCTTTCCTGTTGTCTAAACTCTAACCTACTTGACAGCTTGTATGGGAGGCGCAGCCTAATTTTATACGAGTACTCGATTTCCTCTGAAGAGTTTCAATAAATTTGGATAAGAAGTTGTCTCCTGTTTAGTAGGATTCTTAATCAAAGGTCAGGTCTTAAGCTCTTTGACTTTGCTCGAACTAACTCTCGCTGGCTAAACTTTTTCAATTCCTCAATCAGTGAATCAGAAACTACATACCCAAACTTCTTACATACATACTTCCAATGATAATCCTGCCATTAAATTGTCCTTTATTTAACTGAACAGAATAGAATCAGATTCAGCTGTACGAGTTAAGTATTGTGTAACTATCTCCAATTTCTGCTGTGAATGATGACTTCTGTAAAACTGGAAATATCTCTTGCATTTTGTAGCCAAGTCTCCTATATTCCAGCCACTTACACTGTCAGTGAAGTTTCCAGGAAGGAAGCTATAATACCACTTGTTATGACTTAAACTCGGAAACAATTTCATACTAAAGATTGAAATCGAAATATAAAACAATTCTTCTTAATAATGGAAAACACAGATTGCAATGAGAAACTGATACACTAATATAGTAAAAAGTGTAAAATCTTCAGTACTAGCTTCAAGGCTCACTACGTACAAGAGAAAGGAAAAGAAGGTAAGAAGTCATAGTAAAGTGAGATGTGAAGGAAGGAAGGAGAAGAGTGAAAGATGGTATAGTGAAAGAATCATTAAGAATATTGTGTGAATATTCTTAATGATTATGTTTGTTAGAGTGGGTTAGAGTCCTACATTAGTTGGGGAATGGACTAGTGGTTTGCTTATATGGATTTGAGCAGTACTCCTTTCAAGAGCTAGCTTTTGGAGTTAAGTTAGGCCCAGGTGCCATATGTTTACATGGTATCAACTCCAGTTCCATCCTTGTTTGGGCTCCCGGACCACGCTCTAGTTTGGGCCTGGATGTGAAGGGGGGTGTTAGAGTAGGATAGAGTCCCACAATAGTTGGAGAATGGATTGGTGGTCTGCTTATATGGATTTGAGCAATCCCCCCCCCGTGCTAGCTTTTGGGGTTGAGTTAGGCGCATGTGCCATATCTTTACGATGTTATTATAATAGAATTCCAAGAATTACAAAACTTTTGATATTTCTCGGAATCGAAACCCCTGTGTAAGAGTTCACTTATATGTTGTCAACACACACTTTCAATAAGAGCTTCTCTTTTTTCTTTTTCGTTTGACACTATGCACACTTTCAGTAAGAGTTTCCCCTCTTTTTTTCCTTTTTCTTTACACATAGTGTCAGAGCCTCAGCAACTTTGATAGACTTAAAAAGTAGCTTTCTCCTGGACAAAGTTTCTTGTTTTTCATAACTTTAATATTGCTGATGACCATTTTGTGCCACACCTCCTTTTGGTGACTGTTCCAGTGGCGTCTCCAGGAAGTACTATTTGTGCGAAGCCCTGATCTATTTTTACGCTCCTTAAAGTCTAGAATTAATATTTATTAGATGACGATTATATGAGAGGATTAAATTTCCTTATCCCATGGCAATATGATGTATAAATTAGTGTTAAGGGATCATTTGGAACTTAGTGGAATGTATGGAGTGATTATAGTATAGCTAATTGGGGACATTATTTATTTCCGTAAGTGAGTTAAAAGCTTTTTCTCTAGGCTCTACTTGGCAGCATATGTATACAAATGCTCATGCATTTATGTAGTAAAATAATGATAATAATAATATAAATAAAAGTAGCCCATTCTCTAAAGGCTTGATGCATCAGTTAAAAGCCCAAAGGTCATATGTGACCATTTAAAATATTGGCTTTTGGAGAGACTAGAGAGTAAATAAAAAGGAGATTCTTTGTTTCTCATAGAATGTCATATTCAGTAGCCGCAATAGAAGCTCATTGTGGCGGCATTAATTCATGATTTGAAGGGACTGGTTGACAGATTTATTATTGGTTCAGAATTTCGGATCTCCAACAAAGCAAAGTGGTAACAAGCTCAAGAATTTCTTTGAGAACACACCAAGCTTTCCAAAGTTAGGGTTTGAGATTTGACTTCCAAAGGTAATTCTTAGTACTTTGGTACATTAATTGGGTATTATTAGGATGCTTTAAGGATAGTAACACATTTATTGAGAATTTTATTGCTGAAATTGAGAATACCACGAATGACATTAATAAAGCTTGGTGAAGAAAACGAGTATGGTGGTTATGGGACGAATTGTCAGAATTGGAAGTTATGAATGGTCTTGTTGAGTGATTATGGATTATAATTACCTAGAATTAGAAACCTGGACACGAGTTGAAATTTCTCTTGAACTAGAGAATGGAGTAATTTATGGACTAAGGGCTCAGTTCAAGTTTGGTAAATTGAACTAGTTTGACATGCTTTGATGATGTTAGCTTTAATATATTGTAGGTTGTGAGTTGTTGAACATTTTGGAAACTTGAAGAAGTGAATTGAATTTAAAGCTTTGAGGTGAGTTAAGAGCCTGTTTGGATTGACTTTTGCTTTTTGGCTTATAAGCCAAAAGCCAAAAGCGGATTCCTAGCTTTTGGCTTATTCTTATCATTTTGACTTAAAACAAGGTGCTTATAAGCACTTTTTTATTTTACCCAAACACTTCAAAAGTGCTTAAAAACTATTTTGGCTTAAAAGCACTTAAAATAAGCCAATCCAGACAGGCTCTAAGACTTGTTCTTACTAAAGTTCTTTTCTCACATGAGGTTTTTGAGTAAATGTTTTTGAATGATAGTGTGAGTTCAGTTGGAGCGAGTAAGCTCAAAGTATCCATGATTGTTGAGTTAGGATTTACATGTTATCAATTTATTAAAGAAGTGTTCTTTTACGATTTCCGAGCCATGTCTCCGTGCTCACAAATATTGATGAAATTATGTAAGTTTGAAGTTTTCTTTATACTTACTATGAAACGTGTAAAGATCTGATTTTTTTATGCTTTAAAGTTAAGAATGCTATGATGTGCTTTAAGTGGCATAACTATATTAAAGTTAAAATCTTGAAGGTTTAATTCAAACTTTAATGAAATGGTAACCGTACAAAGGGTCACGAGTAACCATCTGAAGAGTTACTTATTTTGCCATAATGAGGCACAACATGAATGGTAACCATATAAAGGCTTACGAGCAACCATACAAAGGGTTGCTGATATTGCCATAACGAGGCACAAAAGATTAGGTAGCCGTATAAAGGGTTGGGCATAATTAAGAAAAGTTCAGTCGACTACAACTACTAAAAGCTAAAGAAAGAAATGTACTTACAACAACAACAACATACCCAATGTAGTAGTCCCATAAAGTGGGGTCTGGGGAAAAGAAAGAAATGTACTTAACTTAGAAATACTTGGCGGTGATTGCTTAAATGTGATATTATGAGTTTTTATGAACTGTTTCCTTTCAGAGTTTGTGTTATACATACATGTTTATTTAAACCTCGTTCTAGCTTTAGGGAGGGGGATGTTGAGACTCACTAAGTACAATGGATTGTACTGATGTTCTCTTTTGGGAACCTATGTTGGTGCGATACAACGTACGAGCCAGTTTTGCAGACGAGTAGACTACAAGAAGACTACAGGATAGAGATCCCTCACTTCCCGTGCATTTGGTATCTCTACGTCTTGCTTTCGGTGGGGATACATATATTCTTATTCAGTTATTCCTTTTGTATAGTCATTATCTTCAATTTAAAGGCTTCATAGACCGTCTTAGAATTTGGGTTATGTATTCACATTATGATATATTGTACAATGAAAAGAAAGTGCATAAACACATTTATATACATTTTTCAAAGTGCTTACTTGAACTTGAGATCCAAATATTTTTTTTGACAACCGTGGTGTCCGGACCAACTTTCGCGCACCTCGACTAATTCCAGGGATACATGTCACCTCCCACCAACAATAGGTACCAGGTAACTCTGTACACCAAGGCTAGGACACATTAGAAGAAATCACCTAGTGTTTTTTGGTTCGCTCAGTCAAGTTAAGACGCTGGGTGCCGGTCACGGCTTGATAAAAAGAATTGGGCCGTGACAATTTGAGTAATTCTTCTGGCTTTCAAACAAAACAAAACTTTCTTCCTATTTTTTTTTTAATATTATCAGAATATGGGCACTGAATTTCTCTTCTGAATATTAGATTTCCAATCACTATTCTAGAAAACATTTATGCTCTTCTGTTTCTTCGTGGAATTAGATTTTGGATACCGACTCCTTTCTCTGAACATTGAATTCCCTTCTATTATCCAAAAAATGTTTTTTCCCCTCTTTTTTCTTAATTATCAGAGTCTGATATTATATCCCTCCTTAAAATATTGAGCTTTTTTATCACTATTCTGGGGAGTCTTCTTCTCTTTATGGTATTAGAATTTATGTTCAAAGCCCCTCTTCCGAAGTCCAAATGCTTAAGTTTTGATCATTATTGTGGTAACCTTTTCAGCAATTTTCACCTGCCAACGAAGGCAACTGTGTGGGGATTTGTATCACCTTTCTGCTTTTTGGTGACTGAGAATATATAATTTTTTAAACAATATTAATTTTTCTTGTCTTTATCCTAAACATTATTGATATACATTTCCATTTAAAGTTTTGAGTCAGGACTGAGGAGTATGCTCGTTTGTGTAAAACTGGAGTGTTGTCTTATTTTTTTATTTCTTATCATAAAATATTGAGTCACTGGTTACCTTGTTCCAGTTCATTTGATGTTAAGGCCTCCTATTGCCTCGTTTCTTTTCATAACAGATGGCAAGATGGCGTTTTGACCAAGAAGAAATAGATTGATTGTCGATGTCAGTTCCCCAGCAAGATGAATATCGAAGTGATTGATATAGAAGGGAAGAAGAGGCAAAAAAGTGGGGAAAGAGTTGGACCAAATCAGAATCCCAAACAGGGTTTGCCGGACAATTTTACTGAAAGAGATACTATCATTGAGGTTGATGATGGGGAAGAGAAACCATATGTGGGGATGGAGTTTCAAACAGAAGAAGCAGCAAAGAATTTTTTTGACGCATATGCTAGGCGTGTGGGCTTTAGCATACAAGTTGGTCAGTACAGCCGAGCTAAGCCTGATGGACCTATCATTAGTTGGGACTTTTCTTGTTCTAGAGAAGTTTTCAGAAGGAAGAATATAGAGAGCTGCAATGCCATGCTTCGCATAGAGAGGAAGAGCTCAGATAGTTGGGTTGTGACTAAATTCGTTGAGGATCACAATCATTCATTAGTGAATCCCAGCAAGGTGCATTACCTTCGACCTCGTAAACATTTTGCTGGTGCTTCCAAGACTGTTGGAGAGGTACCGGGAGCTCCAACTGATGTTATGGTTCCACCAGTTGTGGTTCCGGTGGACGGAAATCATGTATTTGTCAGTTCTAATGAAGGTGTTAAGGATGCTTCTCCGGTGGAGTCAAATCGTGTGACCAAGAACTTTAGCCCTGTCATACCAATAATGTGTATTCAGCCTTGCAGCCGAAAGAGAACTCTTGGAAGAGATGCCCATAATCTTCTTGACTATTTCAAAAAAATGCAAGCGGAAAATCCTGGTTTCTACTATGCTATTCAACTTGATGATGAAAACCGCATGACGAATGCTTTTTGGGCTGATGCAAGATCAAGGATAGCTTGTAGTCACTTTGGCGATGCTGTTATTTTTGATACAATGTATCGACCAAATCAATTCCAGGTTCCTTTTGCTCCATTTACAGGAGTAAATCATCATGGGCAAATGGTTTTGTTTGGCTGTGGATTACTCTTAGATGAGTCCGAGTCTTCCTTTACTTGGCTTTTCCGGACCTGGCTATCTTCAATGAATAACCGCCCTCCAGTTTCTATTACAACCGACCAGGATAGAGCGATTAAGGCAGCAGTCAACCTAGTATTACCGGGTACTCGTCATTGCATCTGTAAGTGGCATATATTACGAGAAGGACAAGAAAGATTGGCTCACGTATATATGATTCATCCTTCCTTTTATGGGGAGCTATATAGCTGCATTAACTATTCTGAGACAATTGAGGATTTCGAATCATCTTGGGCCTCTGTACTTGATAAATATGATCTGGGGAAAAATGAGTGGCTTCAAGCTGTATATAATGCTCGCGACCAGTGGGCTCCAGTATATTTCCGAGATACTTTCTTTGCTGCACTTCCCTCAAATCATGGTGTAACCTCTTTTTTTGATGGATATGTGAATCAGCAGACAACTCTACCAATTTTCTTTAAGCAGTATGAAAGAGCTTTAGAAAGTTCACTTGAAAGGGAAATTGCATCTGATGTTGATACAAATTGCACCACACCAATGCTAAGGACCCCATCTCCAATGGAACAGCAAGCAGCTAATCTCTTTACCAAAAAAGTTTTTGCAAAGTTTCAAGAGGAACTAGTTGAAACTTTTGCCCACACTGCCAATAAGATTGATGGTGATGAGACTCTAAGCAAATTTAGGGTTGCAAAATATGAACAGGATGACAAGGCATACATTGTAATGTTGAATCTTGCCGAGATGAAAGCAAGTTGCAGCTGTCAGATGTTTGAGTATTCGGGCATCTTATGTAGGCACATTTTAACCGTTTTCACAGTGACTAATGTTCTCACAGTTCCATCTCATTATATACTTAAGAGGTGGACAAGGAATGCAAAAGTTAGACAAGGATCGGATGAAGAAGACATTGTTAAACAATGTATTAATTCGCTCACTTCACGTTTCAACAACCTATGTCTGGAAGCTTTAAGATATGCAGAAGAAGGGGCAGTTTCTGCGGAGACCTATGATGCAGCGGTTAGTGCTCTGAGAGACGGGTTGAGGAAGATTTCTATTGTTGCGAAAAATGTCGCCAGACCTCTTAGCTCACAGGGAAGTGGAAGTACTCAAGATGAGATCATAAAAAGAACTCCTGCTACTTCTGATACTGCACCATCTTTATGGCCTTGGCAAGATACAATGCCTCATCATTTTAACCTTAATGATGGCGGCTTAACTGCTGGTGACTTAAATCAGCCCACTATGACACCTGTGGCTATAAATCATGATGGTGGCCTTGCTGATAATGTGGTAAGAAAACAAAAACTAACCTCTTTTGTAACTTGTATATAACTATGTTTTTCCATTTTTGATCTGTATTTGAATATGTAGTACACGAAAATACATGAATTTACCAAGGAGATGAATTAATATGTTTTCTCTCCTTCATGTAGGTTGTTTATACTTGTTTTAAGTTTATGACATGGGTGATTGAAAACAAGAGTCCAGCAAGTAAAGTGGCCGTCATCAATTTGAAGGTGTGTATACCTGTTTTGAAAAAGATTCTCCTCTGAGTCATACTCTGGCTGCATACACATAAGCAGTTGAATGGATTTTCCTTACTCCCTTGACAAATAACTTTGATGAGATAATAATTTCCTTTGTGAAATTTTATTTGGACATATTCAACACAATTTTCAGTTGCAAGATTATGGCAAGAACCCAGCAGGGGAAACAGAAGTTCAGTTTAGACTTACAAGAGTCACTCTGGAGCCAATGCTGAAATCCATGGCTTACATAAGTCAACAGCTTTCCCTGCCGGCAAATAGAGTAGCTGTTATTAATTTAAAGGTTTGCACCATGAACTTCAAGATTTATTTCCTATTTCAGAATCTCATTAAAAGAGTGAGGAGCAGTTGAACGGTTGCCTTCTGCTTCATATAGTCTTGGTTATATTACTTCAAGTTTGTCAGAGTTGGAGCAAAGCAAGTTCATTCAATATGCACATTCTAATTAGTTACATTGGGAGGAATTCCGAAGATACTCTTAACATTGACATTAGTATAGCAAATGAGCTTTATTAAGCTTTAATGTGCTTTTTATTCCAGGAAATTTAATCACTTGGCCAATTTTTGTAACAGTTATATTTACTGCAATTGCTTCCGGAAGCTTTGCTGTTCTGGATTTCTTTTCTCTAGTCGATGGATGATGCCATTTTTCTGTCAAGGGAAAGAGTGTTTCTTTCTTTTTGATCTTTTAGCGATTCTATCACCTGGCACCTGCCTATTCAACATACAAGTGAACATACCAAAATTATCACGTGAAAGAAATGGCCTCTGCCCCTTTCCTCTTCTTCCCTTTCATCTTCTGGTAGAGTTTTTGTGGTGTATAGTCATCTCCTAATATTCAGGTGGAAAGCACCGATAGCTTGGCCATGTATGTTGATGAAACACTCTGCTGGGCTCTGCTATTTAGTAGTCCCTGATATGACTCTCCAAAGTAACATTCATAACAACTGAAAATATAAAGAGATAAAAGATCCTTGTGAAGTATTAATTAGAAAAATTGATCATCTTGATCGTCTACCAGCCTTGTGTTGAATATTTGCTTTAGAATTCAAAATTTATTTTACTGCAGTAACTTTATTAAATTAGACTTAGTCAACTAGTTAGAACTAGTATTTGGGAGTTAATTTCTATTATTTGTTATGTAGTTTTGAACCATAGGAGTAGTTTTCTATTTTTTTGGTTAAGTCTTAGTCTTTAAATAGTCTTTTATCAGTCAATAAGAATATACTCTTTACAATAAACAAAGTCTTATTCCTTAACTTTTCTTCCTCTGTTATTTTTCCTGCATTTCTTTGCTTTCAAAATCCAACAATGAATCTCATTTCTCCTTGTAGATTGAGAGGATACATGTCAGTTGAATGCAGTGATGTACTGTCCTTTTAGATGCAAACTGATAGTTTTTGTCCTTTTCCATCACAGCTTCAAGATACTAAGACACCTTCCGGAGAGACTGAAGTGAAATTTCAAGTGTCAAGGGATACTCTAGGATCAATGTTGAGATCGATGGCTTACATTCGTGAACAACTTTGACTAGGTGAATACTACTACTCTTGTTATTCTTGTCACAAGAAGTAGAAACGTCAATTGATTTATTTGAGATATGAAAGAGCAATTGAATATATTGCAAGTGTCACATGAATAGTGTTATATATTTTGTGTTGATATATATCTTGCATACACCAACCTTTAATGATTCTATACCTCTGGTTTAAATTCCTAACTTGCTCTGTTTCTGATGTTTTTCTAAAGAGGTAGTCTCTGCAGCAGAGTTGGAAAAAGTACCTAAATCTATGTGAGTCAAACAAGAATAAGTAATGCACCTTGGATCTGAGTCACTCTGATGAATCAGCAGCATTCTTTTGAGTGATAAGGACGAGATCTTTACGAAGTTAATAATTATAATAATTTGATGGGAAGAACCTTGCATAAAAGCTGTATACAAGAAGAGCAGAGAAATTGTACAAAAACATGATTCTTTGCAAAGGGCATTCAACCATCAATACAGAAATATTCTACGTGCTCCAAAAGTGTCAAGAAAACGGAAGAGTTCACACTACCTTATCTAAAAACCAACGAGTTCATACTAATGCAAAAGATTTTTATTTTCTTTCTCTATGGTTCAAATAAGTGTCAAAGGAACTATTCCCTTTCTCTTCTCCATATTTTAACATCCACCTAGCATATCTAATCCATTGGATCTGAACATATTCCACACTACACACTAATATGCAATGGAGAGTGAAGCAACAAATAATTGATCTCCTCTCCCACATTTTCACACATAAAAACCAACTAATGTGGAATGTCCTTCTCAAAATCTCAGTATTTTTAAGTTTTAACACATAGATGTTCTAGAAAAGTTTTAGGCGATGCTCGTGGTATAATTTGGAGGTCACATGGGAAGGCAAGGGGTTGATTTTCCTTTTCTTTATGTTAATAGCAGTGGTATACATTCGTAAAGGCCAGCTTACATGAACCTCGACTATTCCACCAGATACCTGCATTATCCTACAAGTACAGGTATTAAGTAACTGTCCACTAGGTACTTATACTGGTTTCCCCTGGACTTTATTCCAGTGTCATACTATTAGAACACCTTCGGTCTACCTTGCTCCCTTCTAACACATTCACTCACCAGGACCCGGACCATCTCAAGCGACTTCCTCTCATTTATCCTCAATGTGTGCTACTTCCCGAGGGTCTATCGGAAACAACCTCTCGAACCCATAAAGGTAGAGGTAAGGTCTGCGTACATTCTACCCTTCCCAGACCCCACTTGTGGGACTACACTAGGTATGTTGTTGTTGTTGTGTGCTACTTGCACTGTCTGTTGAATATGGTCAATTCTAATCTTGTATGGCCCCCCATCCAGCTTATGATGCATATGTTGTTTACAGTATTTATCTTCACTAGCTTCATCAATTAACACAATATCATCAACAAATAACATACACTGTAGACATCATCTTGTATTGTGTAAGTTAGCTCATCCATAACTAGGGTAAAAAGTACGAGATCATGCTATCATTGGTGTAAAATCACAGTTTTGGGAAGTCCTCTATATCTCCTCACACATATTCTGTGACATTTATATTTCTATATGGATTTCTTTCTTCTCCAATAGGACCTTTCTTGATACGCTATCATATGCTTTCTTTAGGTCAATTAACACCATGTATAGGTCTTTCTTCCTTTCGTAGTACATCTTCATCAATCTTCGTATCAAGTTTATAGCCTCTATGGTAGAGCTACGGGGCATGAATCCAAGTTGGTCCTCTATTATTCATGTATATTCATAAATTTACGCTCTATCACTCTTTTTCAGAGTTTCATCGTATGATTCATAAGCTTAACGCCTCGGTAGTCGCACATCTTTGATATCTCCTTTGTTCTTATATATTGGGATCATGCAATACTAATTTCTTATGTTTACAAAGCAAGCAAACTCAAGATGGTAACCGACTTTGAGTTTAAGGGACCATATTAGAATGTTAAAGTAGTGTTAAGTGTTAGCTTGAAGTCAGTTCCTCATGGTTTAAATATAAGTCGTCGATAGTATCTCACTCCTACAAATATATCTTCTATTCTTTTATCGCCAAATCTCAATGTATCATCTTTGCTTTTATTTCTTCACTCCACATATTCAATTATGTGGTGCATCTGTTATTCTAGTAATGACACTAACTTCGTGGTGGAACTTTTTATTTACCTGGTGGACTTATCATCTTAATTTTCTGCTGACTTTCTCTTTGTTTGACAAAGAGAAAGGAAGTACAAAAGACTGAACTTTTGTTTCTTGGGGCAAATCTATGTTTTTTCTTTTATCCTCTCCTTTTTTGGGGCAATGCAAAAGGACGTTGGGAACATTTGTCAGCTCAGCAACATATTTTGACTAACCTTTGATAGGATCAGGTCTACGGTAAGTCAGAGAAGAAAACTATTCCAAAGACCAAATTGTAGATATTGGAATATTGCTCGGCTTCTTTTCCCTACATCTATGTTGTTAGTTGCTCATCATTTTGCTGTATTTACTCTCCAGACTGCTGAATTGTTGGCTGGGTTTTTCATCATCATATAAGGTGTTGTTGATGCATGACAATAATGAGTTGTTTGCCACGTATTATGTAGGAAATCCTTGTAAATTGCTTCTGGAGCAGAGAGATTACACATTCACAGCTGTAGTTATCTCTAGCAGCCAGCCAGCCACTCAGTTTGCTCTATTTTTGGTTAGCACTTATTCTAACTTTTCTAAGTAGTTGACCCAACTTACCATGTAATTGTATGCTGGAAAATTAGTTGTACATGTCTTTAAGGAGGACCCAGCAAAGAATGTAATCTCTTAGGCTAGTGTAGTTGTTGTTTCATTGATAGATAACTATCAATTATATTTTTTATTTTTAGTGTAGGTATAAGTGTGTTATCTATTATTTGTATTCCTGTGTAAGCTGCCTGTTTTAAATTTCAGTTGTTGGCGGCCTTCTGTGCTGAGGTTTAGTGCACTTGTGATATGTAAGACACTTCAGTTTCAACCTTGTTATCTGAGGGTGGATCTTGATTTACCTACCTGAATGTTGATTTTAGGACCTGTTTGATTTGATCTTGTTCTGTATATAATCATCAAATGATCATATGTTTGGTTTGGTATAAAAGCCGGGTGCTTTACTTGAGCCGAGGGTCTATCGGAAACAACTTCTCTACCTTCAAGGCTGCCTACACACCACCCTCCTTAGACCGCCACTTGTGGGATTATATTGGGTATGTTGTTATTGTTGTTGGTATAAACGCCGGGTGTGGTTAAGTATTTACCTAGTTGGTAGTTTCATAAAGTGTAAGCTTGGCTTTTGGCTGGATTAACAATGATCAGTGTCATGGCCTCATGGGATGTGGCAACTATTTGTAATTCTCTAAGGAATTATTTACATTTATATCTTTTATTGTCGTATGGGCTAATAGGTCTCATGTTTCGAAGTGGCATGGGAAATCTATTTGTTTATTTATTTATTAAGTTCGTAATTTAGTATGCTTCAATTTAGTTTCTCTAGAAGATGCTCTTTTTTAATATAATAAAAAATTGATATCATAGATTACATTAATTATTTTAATCAAAATTAGTAATAAAAGCAAAACTAGATTTGGTTAAAAGATTATTACTGAAAATATTTATCTTTATGCAATTTATAAGCGAATGGGTTTAAAATGATGCATCAAATATTCATACTCTAATTAATATAATGAACCAAATTTATCATGACAAATACATTAATCTACTGTATGAAGTCATAATGGATGTAGTATGAAGTCATATTCGTCTGGAATCACTTGCATGTCATAATGTTATTGATTTTGGTTTCGCCTGTCAGCATCTCTTTACCTTCTCTGTCGCTCAATTTAAGAACATTAGTTTATTATTTTTTTTTCATCAATTAAACTTAAAAAACGCTAGTTCCTAACAAATACAAAAGTGGCGACAAGATTTCAATGCCAGCCTCAAAGTATCCATTTTGTGCAAATCACCTTGGATTTTATCATTTTCACGAGAAGTTGTCATTAACTATTTACTAAATTAAACTATTACGACATAACTATTCAAGTTACTACTACTTTTGGCGAAAAGGGATCGAAGTTAGTCTACAAATTCTAGCCGGGCCCAACACTTTTGGAATCGGTCTACCCAGGCCCATCTCAGTCAAAGTTCATTTTCTTATGGACCCATGGGCTCAATATTTTACGCCTTATAAACCATTATTATCGATCGGATTTATCGCCAACGGCTACTTCTTTTTACTCTCTCTTCAACGGCTACTTTTATTGGAGCAGTTTTATGTTTCTCTGTTTCACTTCTCTCACATCAATCTCTGTAGTTTATTTTTTTTGTCAAAATCCCTCGTTGACCTCGATCGTCGGAGAAGAGCAGTTACTCCAATTCCCATCTGAAATTCTCACTTCTTCAGAATTGTAAGTTCCTTTCTTGTCAGTAGAACTGTATAACTGTAGTATGAGTTTTCTGCCGTAGGAACGAATTCAAATTCTTCTAATCACCCAATTTAAGGGTTTCACTTTCTAATTATCTCAAATCATATTTAGTATCAGTTTATATACTGCATTTTAAAGTAATCTATGTAAATTTGCCTTAAAGGCTAGTTTGTTGAAGCTTGACTGCTAATATCTCATTATCTGGTAGTATCATTTTTCAATTTTTGAGCATTCCTTAGTTCATGTAACTTTTATGTAGGTTGCTGATGTTTAGTGCATTTTGGTACCTCATTAAGATGTATTTGGTATTTTCACTTAATTTTAGTGCGCAGCAGCATCCATATGATATGTGTGATCTATATCTGTTCATGATATTGTAAATATTGATTACAATTTTCTTAATAGGGTCAAGTTGCCTCAGTTAAACTGCAGTAATGTCCACTGTTCAGAGAAGGCAGCAACCTGTAGATGTTCCCAAGGAGAATGGAGGCACTAGAGTACAGCAACAACAACTCCCAGATGCTATGCAGTCAAGGGGTGGTAAGATGTCCTCGAGGCCTGACACCCCTACAGTGACAGGTGCTGCTAGGATTATCCCGTCAAGATATAGGCAAACTCCTCAGTCTTTACTCCGTTCTAGTTCAACGAGTAATCCTGGATGTGCATCGGTCAGTGCTGCTGCTAAACTGTTGCAGGAGGTTACTGGTACTCCTATAAATCCTTGTGCAGTGTCCAGTAGTGATGGAGCAATTGTCCATAAAAAGCTCTCAAAAGTTTCAACAAGCAATACTGTAGTTGGCGGTGCTACTGAGAGCACTTCGTGCCCGAATTCTCCAGTCTGCATTCAAAGAAAGCAGCAGCAAATTAAAGTTCCCAAGGAAAATGGAGGCACCAGAGCACATCAGCAACAACTTGCAGATGCTTTGCAATCAAAAAGTAGCAAGATCTCCTCAAGACTTGACACACCTGGCGTGACTGGTGCTTCTAGGGTTGTCCCATCTAGATATAAGTTCACTCCTCAGTCTTTACCCCGTCATTGTCCAACCAATAATCCTGGAGGAGCAATCAGTGCCGCTGATAAACTATTGCGTGAGGTTACTGCTACACCTATAAATCCTTGTGCGGTGTCTCAGGATGATGGAGCATTAATCTCCAGAAAGCTTTCAAAAGTTTTGACTAGTCCTTATGTGGATTCTTGTGCCACTGTTACTACTACTACTAAGGGAAGTTCATGCCCGAGTTCTCCACTTTGCACTCAAAACAATAAGACGCGGACATTATCAGCAATGAGGTCTTCTATGTCCGAGATTGATAGATGTCTTACGGAGAGAAATAGAGGCAATAACAGTTGTTCAATTGATGAATGCAGTTCTTATAAATCTGCATCTTCTACTTGCGCTCGTTCACTGCATTTGCCAACAGCCAACAACGAAAATTCCTCCTCTTGGCTATCTCTTAAACAAAATGACATGTTTGCTTCCATCCCTTCTAAATCGTCTTTAAAAATGGGGAGCCTTTGCTTGCCTCCACATCCAACTTCCAATAAATTGGGACCAGAAGCAAGGAAAGGAAGGAAGGGTTTCAGTGATCAGGGAGATGTGCATTCATTGAAGTTGCTCTACAACCATTACCTTCAGTGGCGATTTGCAAATGCCAAAGCAGAGGCCTCCATGCATTCCCAAAAACAGGATAGCGAGAGCCGACTTTATTCCTTTGCACGCCAGTTGTCAGATTTACGCGAATCTGTTTACCAGAAACGCGCTGAACTTGGGGTTTTGCGAAAGATCAAAGCTTTATCCACTATTCTTGAATCACAATTACCATGTCTTGAGCAATGGACTAACCTGGAAGAGGATTACTCAACTTCTCTGTCAGGTACAACTGATGCCTTGCGCAATTGCTCTCTGAGACTTCCTATCGGCACTGAAGTTCAGGTTGATATAAGAGAGTTAGGAGAGGCTCTTAGTTCGTCTACAAAGGTGATGGAAATGATCAGTTTGCAAATTCAGAATTTTATGCAAAAGGCTGAAGAAACAGAAAGTTTAATTTCTGAACTAGCTAGGGTGAGTGGTGGAGAGAAAGCTCTTGTTGAGGAATGTGGGGATTTGTTATTGAAGACATATATCTCACAGGTGACAGAATGGAGTTTAAGGGGACAGATGATTCAATTGCATCGGAACAACCTTTATCAAGTCCAGAAAGAATGAATATTCTAGTCACTGCTGTGGAAAACTATTCGGGGGAATTCTTTTAATGGGGTTGTTGTCAGCTAATAAAAGGGGCGTTCCTTCGGAATCTTAGAGACTATATCATTTGCATCGGCGGGAATGTCATGTGCATATTTGAGGATATCGACAATATCAGTTTTTTTCCATGAGTTTCGTTTATGTAACAGGTAAGAATCTTTGTCAACATTGTAATAAAGTTGTGCCTTTGGGTCTTGAACACACCTCGTTGTAAATTTGTTGCAACTCACGAGGTGTATTTTCTCAAATGAACATATATTCAGTCCATTTATTACAAAGGTTCTGTCTCCATGCGAAATTTGTCTAAGACGTTGGGTGGTAACTAGCAGTTGTTTCATGTCTAAATTTGACCAAAAGGCAGGTCCATTAGAAGCTAATGACATATTTAGCCTAAAGTGTAGTATCGAACGAGGATACAACTAAACAAACCTCTAAGGGCAAAATTAGGCATTTTGCAAAGTAGAAGGCAAACTTGCACCTTTTCCCTTAATCAAATTAACATTCAAACTACCTTCAAGTATATCAGGATAATAGCATAAAATAATTCAGTCATTCAACAAGGCAATCAAGTCAAGATTTATGCCTTTTATCAGAGGGGCAAATTCTTATTAGTGTTCTTGTAATAGTTAATTAATGTCTAGACACCAGAAAGAGGCAGAGGAAAGCTAAGCATACTTGTAAAACTTGACATAAAGAAGGTGTAGTCATGTTGATGGATTTTGGGAGCAAATTGAATTTCTTGGATCAGATTTGCATTTCCACATTCAAGTTTTCCTTTTTGGCTTTTGATCAATGGATCTGAAGGCAGGGAGATCTTTTATGTTTTTCTTGTGTATTTTGGTCATTGAAGATCTTATCAGTTAACAGGATGATAAATACTGTAGTAGAGAAGAATGAATAAATATCTTCATAAACCTTCTGAAAAAGTTGTAAAAAAGGCAGCTCGGTGCACTAAGGGATAAGGGATAACAATCTCAAAATAAAATGCGGGATTGTTTTGTTTCGCATTTGGTTATAGGTACTAATTAGTCCCGAAAATAATTTTGTACTAAAATGGTGGAATTAGTTCTCCCATATAAAAGGTAAGATAAGTTAATACCATGGGATATTCTTGTCTATTCCATCCCGGTAACCAAACGGCCACTTAAGAGATCACACGTTTCAAAATGGAGAATGCAAAGAATGATCACTGTTGTTGGTTCATCTCTGATTTCTCTATTGGGCTGAAAAAGGTACTTGCGGCAAGAGTTAAAATGAAGAACAACCAATAATTTGAAAAATAATTAGTTTTATGAAATTTTACGCTGTATAATCATCTACGAAAATAATACCCGACAAATGTATATATATACATATAATGTACATATTTCATACATAACTGGTGCAATCGTTTGTATATATATGGCTACAGAATTGAAATGATTAGTAAATGGAGGAATGAGATGTGGCAACTACTACAATTGCTAGAGAACTTAACACAGTATTATGGAATAGTCAGTTGTTGTGTTTTGGTCAAATTTTGTTATTACGTGCTTTCTAGAGTAAACAATTTAATTCTAGATGGGCGCATGAAAGCTAATATGAAAAAAGGAAAAATAAGGCACCTCAAAAATAGGTTGAAATGTTAAATATATTGATAGCCTTTTAAATTTATCTGTAAATTTCAGTTCCAATCGAATACCTAGACATATGATTAAAGGATTGTTAAGATGGGTTTATAGCTTATGGCTTATAGGCATGAATAGCTTATTTTTGTTATTTTGACTTAATAATTAAGTGCCTAAAACGTTTTAAAAAAAATTTCTATCCCAACACTAGAAAGTGCTTAAAAATAATTTTGACGTATAAAAACCTAAATTAAAAATACTCCCTTCGGACCATTTTACTTGTCCTCCTTACTAAAAAAACAGATGATCCAAAAATAATTGTTATACCTATTTTGTCATAGTAATAATTATTCTTGAAAATAATGAATATTGACTAATTAAAATAAAAGTTTTAAGTGAAGAGGACATACACATATTCTAATATTGTAATTACTTAGGTTAACTTTTTATTTAGATATTGAAGACAAACTAAAGATAGAATATATTGAAGAGAGATTAACATTTAATTGATTAAAGATAATAAATAAGGACATGATAGTCAAAACACATAATTTTTAAGAGATGAGTAAATAAAAAATGTGATAAGTAGAGTGGCTTGATAGTCGATTGGGTTCAATTTTATACTTGTGCTCTAAACCCAATAACTTTTTTATATATAAAAAAGTCGTTTGGGTTAAGTGCTTAGGTTTGTGCAATTTTTTTCATTTTCTTTGAACATATATAGTAGCTTTGAAACTGAAAAATCTAATAAAATCTCTTGTTCCTTTTCAAGATTCCAATTTACTCCTTTTTATATATAACGCGTCTTCGGTTGATGAAACCCCGACTCCTCTCTTTCTCCCCAATCTGATTGTACTAGATCGTAATTTTCGTCAAGATCGTACGAATCGGCGAATTGGCGACGGCGACGACGGCGGCGCATTGGACTGAGAGATGATGCGATTTCAAGTGGGTGGGAAAGTGGTGGAGAGTGTGGATTTGCTAAAGAAGAGACACTGGTCATGGCGTTTGGATGTTTGGCCTTTCGTTATTCTATACGGTGTTTGGTTTCTAACTCTAGTACCTAGCTTAGATATTGCCGATGCCTTCATAGTTCTTGGTGCCGTTGTTGCCTTTCATGCTCTCGTCCTCCTCTTCACTGTTTGGTCCGTTGATTTCAAGCGTTTTGTTCAGTATTCCAAGGTTTGCATTTAAATAAATTAATAAATTCAGTTGGATTTTTATTTTTGTACTTATTAGTATTTGTTTTGGCGGTTTCAATGTGAAATTTCTGGTTATTAGATAATCTTTGTAGTGGATTTAAAGTGAAAGGATATTGTCGAAGACCTCTTTAAGCAAAAAACAAAAGGAATGACTGGATTACGGGGAAAAGACTAATTTAGATCATGTTGTTGAATTTAGAAGTGGGAAATTTAGGAACAATTTTGGCTATCTTCATCTCTTTTTCTACAGTGTTTTGTTTGACATGTTGCATTATTCTTTGTAGTGGGTTTTGCTAAGAGAGCTTGGGGAATGTTAATGGTACAGATTTAAAGTGAAAGGATATTGTTGGAGACTTCTTTAAGCAAAAAACAAAAGGAATGGCTGGATTATGGGGAAAAGGCTAATTTAGATCATGTTGTTGAAGTTAGAAGTGGGAAATTAGGAACAATTTTTGCTATCTTCATCTCTTTTTCTACAGTGTTTTATTTGATTGCCAGATTTTCTACTATGTTTCTGTATTATTTTGGGCTTAGTGGATAAGTGCATTAACTTGGTGGGCTGAACTCGAAAGTTGGTAGGAATCAACTTTAACATTTAAAACTCTAGTAAATTGTTTAACAAGTAGATGTATCAAGGATGAAATTTGACCTAAATACAAAATGGCATAGCAAATTAGCCTGCATACAAGACGAACATTGATCAATTTAAGTCTGCATCAATGAAATACGTAGTAAATTAGCCTGCATATGAGGCTAACATGGATCAATTTAAGTCTACATATGAAATACTTCTATGTCTGGATATTTAAGCTACTATCCCGTTTTCTTTGGCATATGCCTTTGACCTCGATGTGGGAACCATTCATACTTCGGTTTCCAACTGATTGTGCCATCTCTATGCATCACTTAAAGTGGGTAGACTGCCTTCTCCTGCAGCCTCTTTTGTGTGAAAAATGAAAGAATTGAAGCTGCAGAAGAGGACATGCGTATTACCATAGTACCTTTTGTTCTTATATCTTCATTCAGATATCTCAGCGATGGTAAGAATTATGTCAAAGAAGAGTCTATAGTCACTCATGTGTTTGCGCAAATTCTTTTCACTTGATTGCCAATTTTCATCAGTTTTATCCTCGTGGGAGGGGGGATCAATAGATTGGGCTTAAGTAAAATATCTCATAATTATGGAATTCATGGTATGAAATTGTTGTTTGTGATTATACCTCTTTATATCATCCTACATGTTAAGAATTCCGAAATTAGATTTGAGATGGTCCCAATGCAGTAATGTCATTAAAAAGAAGATTTGTAATCCCAGTCTCCTTCCTTTTCTATGAACAGATTTTCTTTTTTAATTATAGATAGAGCATTTGCTAGTTGCTTCAATACCAAATTTAGGACTCCTATTTCGTAAATTTGAATCTTGACCAGCTAGTTTTGTGGTTAATTGTGCTACTCAAGGGATGAGACTTCTCGACTTTCACAGTTATATTTTTCTAGTACACTAAGAGGGAGGATGATCAGGAATTTGTAACCTTGGGTTATACTGGCTGAGCTACAAGGCTTGTGGTTGAAGTAGTGTACTATTTGTTTACTGCATATCGTGATTTCCAGGACATGTGTTCATATTGCCGAGAGCTGGGTGACACTCACTCTGAACCTAATTTTATCCTTTGCCTGGACAGGTGGATGACATACATCGAGCAGATTATTGTAAAGTCACTCCAGCTAAGTTCTCTGGAAGTAAAGAAGTTGTGCCTCTTCACTTTCGAAAGGTGCAGATCCTAATTTTTTCTTGTTTTTAGAGAGATTTCTGCTAGATGTATTCTTTTGTATTTTTTTTCTTATGCTTTATCTTAACTAATTGGAAGGTGAGACACAAAGTAACGAAAAAGAAGAAGAAAAGAAATGGTCAAAAAGTATAAACTACCTGGATTAAACTCTACCAGATTGTGTTCTTCTTTTGATTAAGAGGATGGAAATTGAAGGCATTCCAGAAAACAAGAGGGCAGGAAATTGAAGGTGTTCCAAGAGTAATATCTGTTGGAGTAGGACACCTTACTTGTCTAGGGTCCAATCTCTTGGTCTAAAATATCTTCTTTGGGACGTTTCTGTAAGAAGTTTAACAGGGGCATTGTTCCTTTTTGATAACAAGTTTAACATGCTGCATTATTCTTTTACCTATTCGTTGAGTAAGTGAGCTGTGGCAGTAGATTGACAGCCTCCCTTATCGTGATAGTCACATTAACTATTTGTACTTGTTCTTAAGGTTGATAATGGTAGAAAAGTTAAAGTTATGAGGTTGGCTCACATAATATTTTTTTACAAACTTTTTGAGGTTGGCTCTCATGTTATTTGGTCACAGGGAGCGTAGATCTGTATGCTGTATTCTTTACACTGTGTGACAAGCATTTCTTAGTGGGTTTGCTGTTTTTTGGTGCTTTGAAGTTAAAAATCTAAGTATATTTTGGTTCAGATAAAAAGAGGAGAACATAAAGATTCAACGATTACTTCCATCCTTTAATAAGGAAGTAAAAGAGGAGAAACAAAATAACAAACATAGAGCGTGTGTCAGCTTTCCCAATCCTATCATCCTTGCAGAGTTGGATGAGAAGCATGAGAATATGTTGCTTGCACTCCCAATTCCAACTCTACCAGAAGCCCAGAACAAACTGAAGTAAATTGTAAATGCTTCATTTAGTAAACTAGCCCTTTCCTCTCTCCTTTACCTTCCCCTTCTGAGGTAGCTGACCAATTCGATCGAGAATGGAAATACTTGACTCAGGGCCTTGCCATTATTGTTAGTGTTGCTATTTGTTTGGTAATTGTTTTGCTGTCTCAATCTAATCGGAGTGCTTGGAAGTGGGCCCTGTAGGCGTTCTTACCTAAGGTTCCTTGTACTTTTGTACTCCAAACATAACAATCTCTTGTTGACCATGTTCCACAGCAAAAAAGATATTCAGAAAGGAAAACTATTGACTTAGGTGACAAGCTTAAGATTACTAATTATTTCGAGGTCAACGTGGTACTTTTACTGCAAGAATGTACTGAAGTAAGTTCAAAGAGCATGGTTGATTGAGTGTGTAGATCTTTTTTGAGGAGTGTGGAGATCTTGAATTCTCAATTGATGGAAGATATTTTTTTGATCAGGTAAACAATTTCATTTCATAAATCAAAAGGCCAAAAACTGCCGTGTACAAGAAATATACCAAACAGTAAAGAACCTACAAACAATTGATGGAAGATATTAAACAAATGTTCTTCTAGATATAGGTGTTAATCAGTAGTAATTCTATGCATCATCATGACCTTTAACTCTCTTTCGCTAATGAGGCGGTTAGATTTGATTAAAAAGAGACCCACTTTTATGCCATTAGGATGGTGGTACTGATCTCTCCATCTTAGTGATTCAGTCTGTCACATGAAATAAATTGCAATATGCGGAAGAGTATCCATGATTTTTCATGTGTTTGCCGCTTGTTTCTCATATGGACCAACAAGAAAATGCTGGTCAAGCTTGTATCAGTCCTTTATATAGAAAGTAAGAAAGCTGGGCAGTACTGATCTTATACATAGATTACTGAGCTAGTTAATATGATATCAACTTTATTACATTTACCAATAGTTGGTCATGGGTTAAATATTTTTAATAAGATTTGAACCAAGTAGAAAAAGTCACAACATTTTCTAACTATCGGTTAGTTAATGATTCATGGCTTACAGATTACACGTTAGAAGTGTAGATGAAAATAGTTATGACAATTTACATAAAGATATCTGCATATAAAGCAAAAAAAGAATTATAATGCTAGCTCAAGCCATATTAAAATGGGCATCCATCCCTTAAAGGACCGATGTGGAATTCTTCACATTGAGGGTTAAAGGGATGGGTGGTCTCTTTATATGGATTGGGCAATCCTCACCTCTTGGCTAGCTTTTGGGGTTGAGTTGGACCAAGATCCATTTCTTTACACGATATTAAAGCAAGACCCATTTCAATTCTTGTTACCTGACGTTGGTCCCTCATATTAAAAATTGCCCACACTCCAGATGTTCAGCCCTGGACGTGAGGGCGTGTGAAGAGTCCCACGCCGAGGGTCAAAAGGATGTTGGTCAAAGGGATGAGTGGTCTCTTTATATGGATTGGACAATCCTCATCTCTTGAGCTAGTTTTAGGGGTTGAGTTAGGCCCAAGATATATTTCTTTGAATATACTTAGTTTTCTATTTCTATGCCCAGTAGCTAGCTTAACCGAGGTACATATTTTTACGCCCAGCAGCTTCATCTACAAAACCCTCATTCCACCCTACCCCACATTAGATTTATTTTTTTTAAAAATGTTTAACCTGCCCTGCCCCCATTGCCATCCCTAGAGCTGGTGATGCATGGAAAAATCTAGTGGACGTTCGGCCATGAAAACAAAAAAAAATGCACTTTATTTGGAATTTTTAAAGTTGAAGTTGGAGTTGTGTTTGGCCATACTTTTCGCAATAAGTATTTAGAATTTGAATGTATTTTTTTTATATTTTTGAAAAACATGAAATATGATTTAAGCATGAAATATGATTTAAATAGGTTTTTTTTTATGAAAATAAAAAATTTAGAATAAATTTGAAAAGAAAAATTTTAAAAGTGAAACAGGGTTTTGGCTGTTTTTCAGTTTCCAAATACAACTTCAAGTTGTATTTGGAATTTTCATGGCCAAACACTTACTTTCAAATAAAGTGAAAAAAAAAATCGAGAAAAAAGTGAAAAGTTTTCATGGCCAAACAGGTCCCTAGTGTTTTCAAGCTGTGTACTGCTTCTAAGATTTGAAGCTTCAAACTGTTTTATCTGTTTTACAAACAAAAAGGAAAAAAGAAAAAAGGAACTCTTTATTCTATCAGAACTCTTTATTCTATCTCCTGATTTTGTCAAACTGTTCCTCTGTCTATGCAGCTGGCTGGTTCTTCGTCCTCTGAGGGTCTGGAGGAGATTTATTTTGAATTCAGGAAGCAACAGTACATCTATTCAAAGGAGAAAGGAACTTTCAGCAAACTTCCTTATCCTTCCAAAGAGACGTTTGGATACTACCTTAAGAATACTGGCCATGGAACCGAAGCTAAAGTTGTTGCTGCAACTGAGAAATGGGGCCGGAACGTGTGAGTTTTCGCTCTTTTCTATGCATTCCCTTCTAGACCCAAAAATTAAAGAAACAGAGAACCCAGTTCAACTGACAAAAAACCATTATCTTCTCCCTGATTCAAGGTCTCTTAACTTCTATTTGTGGGGCATGTGGATGATCCTACTCCAGGTGTTGCTTTAATGTGTGCTGTGTGCTGCTATCTGCACAAGTCCATAATGATGGGTGCTGCTCATATTTAGTAATGTCTGACCATCAAGTAATACTTGGAATGGGAATCTGGCTTTTCTATTCTATTCTTATCTTTGTTTGGTGAATGTAAGAATTAGAGTTTTTTCATAATTTTAGCAAAGAAATGCCCGATGCTGTAATTTTATTGGAGTCCTACAATAAGGCTATAGATTCACGAATTCTTCAATATTACAGAGGTTATAATATCTTTTGGACTTAAATTGTATCCTTTAACCCTTTGTTGCTATTATTATTTTAATTCTAATTGATGACTAGTCTTATTCCCCTTCTTTTGTTAGGTACATAATAAAATTAATATCTTTATGTGATTAACATTGCCAGCTTGTTGATTTGAAATGCAAGTTCGATGAACTGATTGTGCCTTGCTTTCCTGACCATGTAGGTTTGAATATCCTCAGCCAACATTTCAGAAACTAATGAAAGAGCAGGTCATGGAGCCTTTCTTTGTATTCCAGGTATACTTTGATTGAAATCATTTATCTATTTGATTGTTTCCTACTGCAGTCACAGCCCTATTGTTTATTTTGTTTTCAAAATTTTCTAACGGGTGCTCATTACATGCAGGTCTTTTGTGTGGGTTTATGGTGCTTAGATGAATACTGGTATTACAGTTTGTTCACTCTGTTTATGCTGTTTATGTTTGAGTCAACAATGGCTAAAAGCCGGTTGAAGACCCTGTCTGAATTAAGGCGTGTAAGAGTTGACAGCCAGACTTTGATGGTTTATCGCTGTGGAAAGTATGTCAAGACTAGCATTTCTCCCTAAAATATATTGTTTTTCACATTTGCTGCAGTTTAAACTTCAATAAGTATGCATATTTTTCATGCTGAGTATATGCTGAGTGTTTAGAGGTGTGCATGGTAGGTGGGTGAAACTCTCTGGGACTGAACTGTTACCCGGAGATGTTGTGTCCCTCGGGCGCTCTGTTGGTCAAAATGGAGAAGACAAGTCTGTACCTGCTGACATGCTTTTGCTAGCTGGAACTGCTATTGTGAATGAAGCTATTCTGACAGGCGAATCTACTCCACAATGGAAGGTAATTTTCCTTTTCTGTTCTTTGTGCTGCTGTTTACATACAAGTAAATAAAGCTGCACTATATCTATTTCCTTTTCTTAGACCAGACGCTGTGGAATCATCATTTTTCTCATATTTACTCTTCAAACGTATCAAAGATGTACCTGTGGTAGATTTTGGTATTTTTTGTGTCTTATTAAGGGACTGACATTTCATTCGGACTGGGTGGGATAATCTCTAATTTAATGAATTGATTGTGAGGGGCAATGCTGTCTTTATAGCCATTCTCCCAGTCAATATGGAAAAATGTAGTAGTAGAGTTTGACTCAATACGCTTTGTCTCCACATTTGTGCATTTTCAGCTTCCATTGTCTAATGGATGTAGCAAATCCTTCTGTCGGAGTTCAGTTCTTTCTGTGTCGGCTAGAAATTGATGCTAGGTCCAGCTATTGCTGACTGAGCCCTTTTCAAATTTTGTGAGCTGTCAGTTGCTGAATTTAATTGTTGGTGGGAAATGATGGAATGAGTATCGTCTAAGTTTGTCAAGCTGTTTGTTATTGCAACTTATGGTGCTCATGCTTCTAAGTCTTTCTTATATGCTTGGTGTATAACTTTTTAGTTGTAATTGTTCCTCCTTTATTCATTCAGGTTTCAGTCATGGGTAGAGGAACTGGGGAGACATTGTCTGCTAAGCGAGATAAAGCCCACGTTCTTTTTGGTGGAACCAAAATTTTGCAGCATACACCCGATAAGGTTGGCAATGATTGATAACTCTTAATGTTTAGTTGCTTCTAGAATTTATTCATTTACTTTTTCCTTTTCCTTTTTTTGTCTAACTTTGGTTGTCATCATGAGTAGAGCTATCCAATGAAGACCCCTGATGGTGGATGCTTGGCTGTTGTTCTACGCACTGGGTTTGAAACAAGTCAAGGCAAACTTATGCGGACTATTTTATTTTCCACAGAGAGGGTAATTACTGTTCTATAATCTGCTGGTATCTCAAGATGAGCATTATTATTTGTGTTTTCTACAAAATGGCTGGCATTGGATTTTCAAACTACCATGATATCTGTATTTATTTTTGTAGGTTACTGCTAACAGCTGGGAAAGTGGGCTTTTTATTCTTTTCTTAGTCGTTTTTGCCATAATAGCAGCGGGCTATGTTCTTAAAAAGGTATTATCTTGGTTCTCTGGTTGGGTTTGCTTAGGTTTGTCTAGTTTCAGCTGTCTTCTTCAAAGGTATCATCCGGCCATGCTTCTGGTGTGGAATGAAGTTTTGGCATGGAATGCTAATTTCTTTTCCTTTTTCTCTTTGACACGTGCTCACATGCAGGGGCTAGAGGACCCAACAAGAAGTAAATACAAGCTGTTTCTGAGTTGTTCATTGATAATTACTTCAGTTATCCCCCCTGAGCTGCCAATGGAGTTATCAATAGCTGTTAATACATCTTTAATTGCTCTAGCACGACGAGGGATATTCTGCACGGAACCTTTCCGGATCCCATTTGCTGGAAAGGTGAGTTTCACATCCTAAGAATATTCGTTGTTGACATTTTTGCTTGTGTTTGAAATCCTTGACCTTTTGGGCAGGAGTAATTCGAGGGTCTTGATGGGTAACATGTGTTCTTCCCTCTATGTTCTTCATGGTCTTTTTGTCTGGGGTAATAGTTGATGGTTCTGTGTTTCATCAACTTAAGGCAAATCCAGAGAACACTTGCTTTTGGATTATAGTCATTGAACATGGTTAGGGTACTGTTAGACCAACCTTTGCAAGGGAAAAATTAAGGGCAGAGTATTTACCTTTTCACGGAAAAAAACTAGATATAAGTTTAAGGATAAAGTTCCAAGGTCCCTATTGGTTGGTTAATCATGCCTGGTGTTATTAAAAGTCATTGCTTCATGGGCGAAACCATGTGCTTCAACTAAGTATGCACTTCAAGTTTTCTTTCGCATGGTATCAAAGCCAAATTTTGTAAGCCTGTTTTGAGAACGTTCTTCTCTCTACCTGTTGTATTGCTTTTGGCTTCTCTCTCTCAGCCTAGCTCGTCGAGCCGCGCTGGGATTCTCTCATTTCACTGTCAATTTAGCCCATTGAGCCACTGACTCTGCTCCAGGTCCACTCCTTAGCTTGTTGAGTCATGTCTCTCTCCCTCTCACAAACAACTCTAGGCCCCCTCCTCAGCGTATTGAGACGGTACTCTCTTGCTTCTGGCGCATTCTTCAGCCTCTTGAGGCTAGCCACATGAAATTATGGTGGGATATGTTTAGGTGGTTTGGTACTTCATGGACAATGCCAAGAACTGTGAAAGAGTTGATCTTCATTTGGAAGAGCGGGAGAAGTAGGAGAAGACGCAAGGCATGGAATGTGGTTCGACTCGCGTTAATGTGGGTGGTGTGGAGAGAGAAAAAGGAGAGCTTTTGAGGGGGTAGAGTCGAGTTTTTCTCAATTAAACAGGAGTCTCTGATCACTTATTTTCTTTTGGTGTACTCATAGAGTTCCCAGCTGTTAGAAGACTGGGTGGAGTTTGTAGAGAGTCATTTCTTTGTGTAAATTCTCTAGTTTTTGGTGAACCCTTGTATACGGTCAGTTTTTTCCATGTTTATGAATGAAAATCCTTTTACTTGATAAAAAAAGTACTCTTCAATCTTCTTAAAAAAGACTAAAAAATGCAAAAGGTCTTAAATCCACACATAAGCTCTAGAATTGGGTTATACATGGGGAAGGATATTAGAGAATATACTTGTCTTTCATTGGTTGAGCTAGGTTTCCAGAGATATAATGTTCTGGGCCATTCACCCATTGCTTTTATGTTTTGGGTTGGATGCTCAAACTCTTTTCACAGTGCTTTCCTGGTCTTATATGAGATTCTGGTGTTGGCCTCAAGTTTGTGTTTTAAGCACTTTAAAATTAACTAGCAGCATTTAGGTTGTTTAGTGTATCGTTGTTTTTTCCAATATGCTCTTTGGATTAAACACTCTAAATTTTCTTCTGTGTTTTGGTTTTTACTTTTTTCTTTTTCTCTCTGCAGGTTGATATTTGTTGCTTCGATAAGACTGGAACCTTAACATCCGATGACATGGTATGACAGTCATATACTCACTCTTCTACCTTAGTTGCTGAACCTTTTACATTTTGATTTCTTTGGTGTTACAATTTCAGGAGTTCTCAGGGGTTGGTGGATTGACTGACAGTGAGGACTTAGAAAGAGAAATGACTACAGTTCCAACTCGTACTCTGGAAATTCTTGCTTCTTGTCATTCTTTGGTTTTTGTGGACAATAAGCTGGTAACTAATTTTGCTTCATAGTTTTGTCCTGGAACTCATACTATATTGTTTGTGTAGCAAAGTAAGAACAACATTGATTTTGTTTCTTCACAACTTCCTTTTTGTTGGTGAAGCCCACTGGGTCTAACCTAGATGTCACATTGATGCTTGCTTATGTTGTATGTCACGTGCTCTGATATAATAGTCACTGAAACATCCGTAGACAACAAAAGAACTCCATAGAGCACTATTAGTTTTGACCTCTTTCATGTATTTTATATTAGCCATTTGATGAGGTTTTCTCCGGACCCTTGTGGTCCGGCCCTTCCCCGGACCCCGCGCATAGCGGGAGCTTTAGTGCACCGGGCTGCCCTTTTTTATTTGATGAGGTTTTCTCAATTGATTTTACTGGACTCTCATTTGGATTGACCTTTCTTAAAATGTTGGTCACGAAACTGAGGATTTAGTCCATGCAAATAATATTTTTCAAGACATTGACTTGGTGTTCAGATATAATAGGGTCTTATTTACCTATTAAAAAAAGAAATAATTGAATCCTCTTCTTCTTTTTTTGTTCTTTTTGTTTGAGAAAGTTTTTTAGTTGAGAAAATTTTTGTTCTTTTCTTCATATACGGTAATGTGTTGTCAAAGGCACGCTTAAGCCTTGAAACGACGCTCAAAACGTGTTGAGCGCTTCGCCTCGCTTAATGTGCGCTTTAGTGTTGTCATCAAGGTTCTAAGCCATACTTTCCCTTGCCAATGAGCCTCTTCAGAAGAGGCGACACTAAACACTTGATATTTCACATTATCGTTTTTTTTCAATTTCTTTATTCATATATTTGTCATTCATGCTTATAATTATTAGTCTTGGAGTAGGCATACATATTTGTATTTTTTCTCTCTTTGCGCCTTTTTTTTGTTAAAGTCAACGCTTTATTTGCTCTTACAGCCCCAACGAACCTTAGAGCTTTTTTGAGTTTTGCTTTTGATAACACTATACGGTATTCAGTAATGTATATGACTTGTGCATTTCCCATAGGTTTTTAATGCAATTATGTCAACTTATCTGAAGGAAGGAAAAAGTAAAATAATCTTTCATTTGTTTGGTTATGGGGTTTTATTTGGTATTAATGCCTTCAACATTTGCATTAAAAACATCCTCATTTTGACGACAATCGCTGTTGCGTTGACCAATTGTGGCAGATGAACAAACTACCTTATTTGATGCTAGAACTGTGGCTTTAAGCTTTATCATTGAATTTTTTATACCTTTCTCGGTTGCCGATGTCTTGTTTACTTGTAGGTGGGTGATCCTCTTGAGAAGGCTGCACTTAAAGGGATTGATTGGACATATAAATCAGATGAAAAAGCCATGCCAAAAAAGTAAGCTTTGCCCGGGATGTCATTTTCCTACTGCTATTAAAAAGAGTAGTTTTGGCTTCAGATGTCTACTGCTTTAAATAATCTTCAGTTGATCCTTGTAGTTCTGCAGTTATTCCTTTCCTTGCATCTCATCTTTCTTTGCTTGTCCATTTGTACTCTGTTTACACTTGATTTTCCAAGTTAAACATTCTTATGTGATGGTAAGCAATTATGCAAGTCTTATGAGAGTTAATATTTGACTATTTTGGCAGATGGTGAATGAGTTTGAATGATCTTTTCTATTGTCTTTTTATGTTCCATGACAAAAGATATATAGCCTGTTTGGTCAAGCTTCTAGGAAGTGAAGAGTGCTTATGTTTTTTTTTCTAAAAGTGCTTATTTTAGAGAGTTTGACCAAAGCTTTAGGAGGAAAAAAGGGCTTTTGAGTAGCAACAAAAGCTGTTTCTCGGAACCTAAAAATTGTAGCATTCCTCGGGAACACTTTTGGAATCTTGGGCAAGTGCAAATTTCTTGTCTAATATTGCCTAAAGTGATTTTCAAATTGGTTAGCCAAACACAAACTGGTACTCCCCAAAAGTACTTTCGAAGAGCTACGAGAAACACTTTTTAAAATAAGCTGATTTTGGAAGCTTGACCAAGCAGGTTAAGAAACCAACTTCCATTGCCTAGACCTTTTAGTGTAGTTTCAAATAGCACTTTCTTTTTCTACAATTTTGAGATAGCCGTAACTTCCAAAAAAGTAAATGTCCCTTTTTCTGTTGGGACCAAATCCAATCAAAATTTTACTTTCATCAAATCTTCAACAAATAATACTAGCTCCAATAGTGTTCACCTTTTGTCTGGTGATATAGAAGAACTTCAATTGTGTGTTATTGATAGAATCAGTTCAGCTAGTTTTCTTATGACCATAAGTTGTTATGATTGGCTCCTTTATTGCTTTTCATCGTCTCTTCAGGTTGTCCCTTCTTTATTTAAATTCTTTGACCGACAATAATGAACATAATAATTTGATTGCCACTATTCCTCACCATCCTTATTTGTTGAAAGTGCTTTCAACCATCTTAATTGGATTCAATGTTGTGTTTTTCACTCAGTATTCATCTAACACAGTTGAATAATGTGGAGAGATAATTTTGATAAAAATGGCTTTATAGAAAATTATAGTATGCTTATTCTGTATGTGCGATGGATCTGTTTTTAAGATTTTGCTCCTCCTTGAACTTCGTTTAAAAGAAAAATAGCTGTTTATCCTTTTTTCTTTTAAAAAAAGAAGAAGTTGTAAATCTTGTTTTTGATAATATTCTTTTCTCTTTCTTAATTCCGGACACTGCAGAGGTGGAGGTGATGCTGTTCAAATTGTGCAGCGACACCATTTTGCGTCTCACTTGAAAAGAATGGCTGTAGTTGTTCGACTTCAGGAGCAATTTTTCGCTTTTGTCAAGGTTTGATGCCTAATTCCTTCTTATCCAGCTTTGTAGGTTGAATGATGTCGAACATGTTGCGGATAAGATTTAGAAATACCTCTAGTCTAGTTCAAATTCGTCAAATGCTTGTTTCCTATTTTTCGTTTATGATTATGTTACCCATTTGTTTGTACTTTATACTGCTCGTTACCTTTTTCTTCCATTTAAAGAGATGATTCCTCTAAAATCATTCTGGTTTATAAGCTGGATGGCTTCTTCATTGGTAAACAAGGAGTGAATAATTTCCTAGTGGCTGCTTATCTGTGAGCTTGTTTTGTTAAACTCTTAGTATATGTTCTTATCAAATCTGCCTCTTCTCTGTCTGCCAGTGCTTGTGCACACACTCAATGCTATGGGCATCTCCCCAAGTTGATGTAGTAAATATGTTGTCTTCTCGGATACAACTTATTGCAGATATCTGCCTAAAATAGTTATAGAAATCTTTGGTTAGCAAGCTTTATGATAGGTCATCATATGTATAGTTCAAGGATCAAGAGGCTGAAAATATGATTGTATGCAATTTATATTAATTTTGTTCTTGTCAACTGATAAAGAAAGTTGGTGTTTATGGCAAAAGTATTTTCTGACAAAGTTACAGTTATTTGTTGGTAGCTCTTTGATTAATTTGAAGATTGCTGTGTGTCCATAGTTCTATAAGACGTGCTTTTGGTTTATTGTTTTGCATCACATTAGGAGGTAGATTGAGCCTGTGCCTTCACATTATGCATGTCTACTTTATTTCTTGGCAACTTTTTCTTTGTGTTTGTTTGTTTGGCTTGATTAATTTTAAGCTAAAGTATGTGCATTTGGGAATGATGCTCCTGTTCGGTCCTCAAGTACAAATGAGTTTGTTTCACTAAAGAACATTTTTTGGTTTCTGTTGTACATTAATTGGTTAATTTCCTACTTGCTATTAAATCAATTTCTTTTACTGAAAATATTTCCAGGGTGCACCAGAGACAATACAGGAAAGACTCATTGATGTGCCACCATCCTACGTGCCGACCTACAAAAAATACACCCGTCAAGGATCACGTGTATTGGCTCTGGCTTTCAAGTCTCTGCCAGATATGACAGTAAGAACCCCTCCATGGCAAATATTTCCTCTAAGCTATCTCCTATGCATGCATATTTGTTTCCTACTGTCATTCAATGAGTGGATGAGATGCTAGAGGAACTGAGTTGAGGGAGCAGGGATGGCTCTCTTTGCTTAGTGAACCACATATATGGCAAAGGGAGCAGGGATGACTTTATTTGCTTAGTAACACATGTGGCATAAAGGTCATGCATGGGTAATGGAAGCTCAGCCTATGAAGCATGGTACCAGATCTTGTACTGTGATTTGGTCCCAACTCCCAAGTATGATATGGCACACAATATCTAAAAGTTCATAATTTTTTATTTTTCTGGGTACGAACATCCTTATTTTGGGATACAAGTATCTGAAAAGTAGATACATCTGAGGTTAAATTGGGTATGCTTGGGGTTAAATGCAATTCTGGAAAGACGATTTGGGCTTGTTTTTATTTACTAATATTTGTTTGATTAAGCTGGGAGTTGTTGCTATGATCCTATGGTTTAATGCTTTTGGATAATATCTTCTTCTTTTTAAAATTATGAGGTTTGGAGACAGACCCTCGAGTCTAAGGGGTTTAGGTTGAGCAGGACCAAGACTGAATATATG